>JAAGKR010004796.1:2500-56651 GCA_011419295.1 Clarias macrocephalus | reverse complement strand
CCCCCCCCCCCCCCCCCCCGATGATCATTGTCTCAGCCACCACTTGCCTCGAATGTCCTCTCAAAACTCTGAAACTCCTTTAGTCTCTCCTTGAAACCTTCTGCTAATGCGCCACCTAGAAAAAAAAAGAATGCCAGCTTTAGCACAGCAACTCATCTCAAGGGGGTTGAGATGTTCAAATACTGTACATATCACAGCAACAGAAGTGAAGTGTGAAAAGCTTAGGTCAATTCAGAGTTTTTTTTTATTCTTCACTGGCACACAGATATTTATGGCAATGTGGTGTTGTGGGAAGCTTCTTTTAAACCAAGACAGAACATAAACCAAATGCAACGGAGCATGTCAGATTGTGTTTTAAGCATTTCTAGAAGGATCTAAAAAATGCTTAAAACCACATGCATGTTATTAGCAAATATATAAATTAATGATTTCTTCTTTATTGCTTTATTACGAATGAAAAATAAATATGAGAATAGATAAACCAAAATAATCTTAGTTTATTGATTTTTCAATGGGTCACAAAAATGACCATTGAGTCCAGGCAAACGTTTTGTTAATATTATTTTTATAGTCATGCTATTACTCATCATTCAATGATGCGTTTGTTACAATGAAGTCACAGAGAAACCATTGTAACGTATCACAGACCGTCACTCACCTCCAATAAAAGGCCTGCAAGTCAGCATCATATAGGTTTAGGTGGGTCTTGCTTTCTGACTGGTTGTCGAAATATTGATGATATGATAACGTTGTTATCATTTGTCTTCTTTTTTGACAACAGTCACACCGTGCTTAAATATTTTGTGTTGCTGTTGTTTATAAATCACACAAAAGCTAAAATTATCTCCTCTGCTTCTTATGGGTATATGGGTTCACTGTAGGTTTACTCAGACAACACACAAGTTGCAACCTGTGACTTGCTGGCAGAAGGAGGCAGTTAAAGTGCCATGTACTCTGAGGGTGACCTCCTGCTTACCAGACTCTGGCATACCCTGTGCCCGTTGCATTCTGGAGTTTAGCACCTCCTTGGCAGACACAAAGAAGATGTGATTGGGAGCCTGTTGACGATCCACCACCCTGAGCTCCTCCACCAGGAAGTTCACGCACCGGTCCATGTGCTGCTTACGCACCTAAAGTGGAAAGTAGTTGTAAAAATCAGTCGTGCAATCGTGCAAAAATTATGAAGTAAGAAAAAAAGAGACAATATACTGTACTTGAAATCTGTGAAGGAAAAATACTCACTTCGTCCATGTATTCAGGCTCAGAGGCGGAAGCATCCCAGCGATTATTCAGGATGAAAATGTTGGGCTTCGAAAGGCGTTCGTTTACTTTGTGGAAGAAGTGTTTCTCCTTTAAGGAAGGAAACAGAGGAAGATGATAGCAGTTAAAGTCTAAACTTTGGTAAAAACATGACAACAACTAGGCTGAGGAAAAATGCTTCAACAATACACACAAACACATAACATAAGGGACAAGTCGGGACTGAACAATAAAACAAACTTAATTGTTAGTCACAAACTATACAAATCTTATAATTGTAGCATGTAGGTCACACAGTACATGAAATTAAACTAGATGTTGCTGAAAGACTGAATTCAGAATAAAAAAGCCAAAAATATTTACTAGATACTGTACTAAATGCTTCACTACTTACTTTGTCACAAACTAATTGGGCCTAACTGTATGTATTAAATTAGTTTTTGGTCTGGTCACAATTCTCAAATATGTCAAACAAATCGAAAACAAATCAGATTTTGATAAAATTGTTAGTGGTTTCCAATATTAATCTCCATTTTTTCATCTTTTACTGATACATTTTTATAGAGTTATACATTACTGCACTGACTGGCTTTGACATCACCTGTTTTTATGAGCTGCTGATTAGTGTGTGTGTGTGTGTGTGTGTGTGTGTGTGTGTGTGTTTGTTTAAGTTATATTGTGTTTAATCAGCAAACCGGCTATAAAAATGTTATATCCTGGACATTTCAACCATATATCAGTTATGCTTAAATTCATTTATTTTTAAAATCAGAAAGAGTTGAAATGTTTTTCATGATGCAGTTTTAAAACTTAAACAGAATCTGCAGCTCTACTCCAAGCTTACACAAGCGCCTCATTGGCTTCTGCATGCCATAGATACTTCAGCTGGTCTAAACAGAGCCGGGAATGACCATCTGCGCTCCAACGCACAACCAATCAGAATGCTCAGCAATGTGACACTCCCCTACTCTGCCAAGTGTAAACACATTCTATACTGCCTGGTCGGAAAAAAAAAGGTTACACAATAACATTTCATTCAATCACCTTTATCTTTGATTACAGCACACAATGTGGTGAAGTTCATGTGAGAAAATGATTCTGTCACAAACCTGAAATATGGCAATGACATCAGGGACTGAAATCTCTATTGGTCATTCAGTACATCCAGGTCATCAGCTGACAATTTTATTGCCATATAACAATGCTGAGCCTGGACTTGACCCTTTTCTAACTCTGCAAAGGCAGCTAGCTAAAACCTGTTTTTTTTTCGGATTAACCACAATAACACGTAACAAGTTTTCTTATGGCCACAAAGCTGTTTAGGCCCAATGCTGTGAGTTCTCATCACCTTGTGTGCGTTTGTAAATGTTCTTACTTTCATTATTAAACATAGCAATGGTTTTTACTGCTGATGTTTTTTTAACCTTGCAAATTCACCATGTGTTCATTTTTTCCGACCACATTTCTTTTACAGAAGTTGATGGTTCAGGTCCTTCAAGGTTTGGATAATAGTTGAAGGGTTCCTAACCCAATTCCAGTCATTTTAAAATCACCCTAGTTGTTTTCTTTGCTTGATGCAGCCCACTAATTTGATCCATCTGAAATGGTGACTTTTTTTTTTTTGTATAGGCAGTCTATATTAATCCTCATGTGACGCTTAGGCAAACCAGTGATTCCACATACCATATTAAATGACTGTATAACTACTCAGTCTGTTGACAGCATCGATAACCAGTATAACAGATTTCAAGTGCCATATTGTTATTTTGGACCTCATATAGGATATGAAAAAATAAAATTTGGATATGTCATCTAGATGTGCGGCAGTAGCTTCTCACTGTGTTCATCAGCGTAGACTCAGAATTGGCCACCAGCACAAACACATCAGCGTCCAGACAGAACTTGTCGATCCAGCTGTCCAACTGTGTGGTGACGTCGGTTCCAGGACTGTGGATACAAAACATCATCAATGTCACCCTATTGTTCCTCCCAAAACAACTGCTTCACAATAATGGCAATACACTTGAAAGACATGCGCAACCCAGTGCACATATAGACACACCACGATGCGCATTTAACATAGAACATTCATCATAAAAATCAGTACCTGTCCATGAGTACTAGGTCATCTCTTAGAAGGGCGCACTTTGTTTTGGGCCAGAAGACCTTCACCAAACAGCCAGCATCAAGACTGTCATCCATGTGCAGTGCGTGAGCCAGCTGATTGACAGTCTGATTAAAAATAAAAGCATTTACACTTTTACAATGAGATACAAATGCTACTCAGCCAATTAGCACATGCAAGTGTCATCACAGTATATTTGGTTTGAACAGCCTTGTTGTTTTATTTGTTAACAAATATAAAGTGTGGCATGAGAGACAGAATTCAGGAAATACTTCTATAGAAAAATAATCAACTTTTCATAGTAACCGGAACTCCATTTCACATCAAGGAACACCTTACGATTCTGCCATTGATTATTTTCATCAATTGTAAATGATTTATACCAGCACTCCACAAAATGTAACGCAATTCCATAATGTCAACCTATTAACCTGACTGTTGGAGTTAAACATTGAAATAAATCTCATCAAGTTGGTTCTCACCTTGATGCTCTTCTCTTCCTCAGATCCCTCAGTCTTCAGGTAAGCCCTGTCTTCATCAGTGCCCTCAACACTCAAAAAGCAGTTAGTTGTGTGGCCAATGCCACTGGGCATCACCCGGTCATGCAGCATGGCATTGACAACAGTACTCTTTCCATTGCTTGTCCTGATAAAATAATACAATTCATTTAAACATAATTATATCCAACAGTTACTTCCAACCAAGTAATCTGATTGGACAAGAGGCTTTCCAAGAGTATGATAACAGCACTGTCATCGTTAACCCCTGTTCAAGGGAACTGCTTAATGTGTGGACAATGGTGAGACCCTACATGGCGAATCAGTTTCCATGTTACACTATTTCTGTTTCAGCCAAACCTTTAAAAAAAAAAAAAAAAAGAAACATAAAGAGATTTACAGAACAGTCCACCAACTCCATGGCTTATTTTTCTCACCTTTTGGCTACATAGTACCGGTAAGAATTTAAAACTAATTTTCCCCAGCTTAAAACTAGTTCCACCAGTCGCAGAAAGATGTGTGTTAGCGGAGCAAAAAAAATGACCACATCACAGGAGTGCGGATATTCAGTAAAACAGCACTCCCTCACAAATACAACCTCAGGTAAAGAATTAGCAAATGATTCACAGAAGGAAGCAGAAACCTCACCTGCCAAAAAAAGCCACTTTCATATGTCTGCGAGCTAGCACTTCTTTTATAATTGCTAGTTTGCTAGTGTATGCCTCTATCTCGTCCAACTGATCTTTTTCTGCAATATGCTCTAACGATTCATTAGAGCATGTATCTGAAAGACAAGCAGATAAAGAATCCGAAATCATACCAACAAAAATATTTGTTTTGCTCAAAAAAATGAAAAATATGTCATTCATTTCATTTCACCTTTAACAAACAGTGAACATTCCTGGACGTAATTAAGAAGCTGCTCAAAAACATCACCAATTTTCTTTTTGGCCAGAACAAAGCGTTTGAGTGGAGAGCGGTCCTCCTGGTCCATGTTTTTACCTGTAAGTTAAGACAAAATTCAGGGCTCAGATTTCATCACTTATGTTTCCTATAGTGGGTCATTATTTTTCCTTTCATACCTTAAATATCCACAAAAGAGAAAGATGTGCTGAACCTAAAAAGAAAAAAAGAAAAAAAAGAAAGAAAAACACATTCATCATCATTCGTCCATCATTCATAAGGGTTTATTTCCTAAATCCTATTCCATATTATACAACAACAACAACAATAATAATAATGTGCCTTTTACCAGATTGGGAAAAGATTGATCGTATTTTTTTTTTTTTGCTTTTCAGACTACATACTATAAATATGCATATATACATATTCATGTATCGCAACACTGACTCAAAAATGTTTTTTTAATAAATTTTTAATATGCATTTAGTAGTGGTAAACATTGCTATTCCTCTATAATCTGTCAGGTAGCACACTCTAAACCAGTCGTACTGAAGGTCTGGTCAATAAATGTTTCTTTGAGCCAAGGTCCGAATTTCAAGTTCATTAGAATTTCAGTAGCATTTCAATAATGTTTATTATCAATTTTCAGTAACTATGTTAAACAAGTGGAGTGTTTTGATCTTTGATGGCCTTGTATATAAACCTTTAATCAAGCTTGTGAATCTTCATTTGCATGCTGCTGGGCTGTAAATGATGGTGAAAGAACTCTGGTTGCTCTGACATGCTTTCACCTCATATTGCTCAAACAGGCCATGTTTTGCCTCATAGTGTTTCAGAACATATGAGACAAACTGGGTTTAAACTTCCCGCAGGAAGAATAACCATATATTCATCTGTCCATTCATCTTTAAAGTTTTCATAGTCTACTTTACTTTTTTTGATGGCTACGCTGGTTATGGTTCTGTTTCGTCCACATACTCTGTCTATACACAGTAAACTATCGCATTGATTGGTTCTGTTGAGTGACGCATATAGGCACGTCCGCCTTGAGAAAAAAAAAAATCGCTAGATTACTGCTGTCCGGACAGAATTGTCACTAAGTCCAGATCCAGATTGTGGTCGATGCCTGCCCTAAACTATTCAAACAATGGCAGGCAGCCCAACATCCTGTGTGGCAAGAGCTAATTATTTGCTAAGTTTGTTTAGAATTGTAATCTAAATTATTATTTTTTTATATATATAAAAATTTATACAATCATGATACTTACAGAATCACAATACAAATTGAATCGGCACAATAGTATTGTATCGAGAGGACCTAGGGATGATTCCCATTCCTATCCCTGAATTTAAAAAAAAAAAAAAATCAACAATGTTTTGTCCTAAAGTCATCTATAACTCATGCTTGAAAGGTTATTCAATAACTCTAGATAAGTAATATATAGCCTAAATAAAAATAAACACACTAGCATAAATTGTTGATGAGGAAAAAAGTTTTTAGAAATAGTTAAAAAGTTAAAATTAAAGCTTAGTTAATAAGCTTTATCAGTGATATTATAACTTAAGGCTGAAGCACATTTCCTTGTCTTTCTTTACTGCAGAACTCTCTGCCTTACTTATTAACACAAAGAAATAAAATTGTGTGAGGTTGAGTATCTTACACCTTGTTTACGCTAAGATATACTTCTTTCGTCGTCAGACCTAACTCCCTGTTAGGTAATCAAAAAGTGAAAAGTGAAAACAAATTGATCTGATAAAGATTAAGTTTTGCCTTAAAATGACTGCAAATTAAAATTCACTTATACCACTTTACATTAAGCAAGAAGCGTATTAGTAGCTTATTTTAAAGTGGATTCTGGGGCAGCACGGTGGCGTAGTGGTTAGCACCATCACCTTGCCCCTTATTCCCGCCTAGCACATAACACTGGGCTCTCAGTTTGGGTATTTTACACGCCCTCACCTCGGACTGCTGGGAATATGTTTGCGCTAACAACCCATGTTTTATCTTATAGAGGCGCTTCACATTGCTGCTTTTTACTAGCGCCACAGATTCGGAAACATGGTTTTAAATTTCCCGCAGAAAGAATAAACATAAATTGATCTGTCCATTCATCTTTTAGGGTTCAGTTTTCATAGTCTACTTTTAGTTTTTTGTGTGTGTGTGTGTGTGTGTGTGTGTGTGTAGTAAGTCATGCTGTTTCCTGAGGATTGTGCAGGCTTGTAGATGCATTACTGTCGTTTCTGTGTCTTCCGGTAAACTATCGCGTTGATCGACACTGTTGACGCGTATAGCCACGCCCACTCGGGGGAAAACACGCTAAATTAGTAAAGAAGCAAAAGAAAAGGTACCAGATGCTGTAACACAATCTGGCACGTAACTGCTCATAACGTCGCTTCTACTCAACCTTTTTGATTTCATTTATGTCACAGATTTAACTTCAGGAGGCAAATACCCAAATACTGTCAAATTAAATTTAATTTAATTTAATTTAATTCTGTCCAACTAGTTGTGCGTGATGATGTGAAAAAAATCATGCTGGACAGACGGACAGACAGACAGAAACTTTTTTGAGAATGGGTTTATGGTCCTCCAATGTATGAAACGCAGAGATATCATTGCTACCCGTTTTTCCATAATACTTTTCCAGTCTCCATTGATAACGCGTTATCTAGACAATAACGTTAGATAATATATAGATAAAACTAAAATATTGAGATTGCTAGCTTTACAGACTAGCGCACATTAACGTAAAAAATACACACACTAATGATTTTAGTTAACATTTTTAGCTAATAAGGTACAGTAATATACGCTTTACAACAAAACGAAACAAACCATGTCACTAAGGTCACAACTAGTATAGCAAAGCCGACTAAAGGAATGTACCGGCTGCTGCTAACAGGCTAACACGCTAACATGCTAACTGGCTCACGCGCTCAGTGTCAGTTGTACCTCGGTTTACTGCAAGATAAATATCAAAGCTCAGAAAATGACATTAGCGCGTGATGCTTAAAATATGTCAGATTAATCGAATATGCAGCTTACCTATTCTGCGGTTTATTATATCCTCTTTGGACTTGGCATGATGTTAGTGCAGACTACAGGAGAATATTTGACCTGCACGCACACACACTTGACGTGCATGAATGTAAAACCGAAAGGAGCTGCTGATTCCAAAATAAAAGCCCTCTTCTCTTCATTGCCTGCAAATAACCAGCAACACCCAACATCACAGTAAAACAAATGAAACTTGCTTGTGTTTTAAGTATGTACTTTAAGTATGTTTTTTCTTTAGACTTTTAATCCCAAATCTACCATCTTTTCCTATTTAGTGCATTTTCATAAACATCACTACATTTCTCTATAATATCCAACTTTATTAAAATCCAGACAAAGTCCACATGGTCAGAGGGAGAATATGACTCCTATGACGCCCATGGTGCACTAGTTAGTATCGCTGGTGTTACTCTGTCATGCTAACTCACATCAGTGGCTCAGTGGTAAAATTATTGCCACGTGGAAGGCCCAAGTTCAATCACGGGCTTGTTGCACAAACCATTGAACTCTCAGTGCTGTTCCCAAAGCCAAGATTAAATAGAAGGGGGGGATCAGAAAGGGCAGCCAGTATCAAACCTATGCCAAATCAAATATGTAGATGATAAACTAGATTCTTGTGAGAGTGAAAGGTGACCTGCTTAGTTACCCACATCAGACCAATCACAAGAAGAAGAGGAACAATAACATTATGCCAGCTAATATTTGGAAGATTTAGAATAAAATACTTAAATGTTTTGTGGAAGGAAAATAAATGCTGAGAGGGTGGTGTAATACAACAGAAGCCTTAAATTTACCACAGAATTTTACCACATCATTCATTAACCAAGTTCTCTTTTCTCTTCAAGTTGAAAAGACAAACTAATGGAGCTAGTTATGTCTGTCTTGCACACTAAAAATACTCAAGGGACGAAATACCACCACTCAATTAAAAACATTTGTGCAGGATAGAATTTCAAATTGACAGCATCATGTTAATGAATAGTGGCCACTTCATAATGTTGATAATTACCTCAACTTACTTTTGCGTGTCATATAAACTTAAAAGTCTGTATTTGTTAATTTATAGCACAGTTTAATGAAGTTGTCTCATGTTCAGGTCCCACGCCATACATTTAACATAAGACACGTTCAGACATTTTGAGACTGTACAGTATGTTGAAGAGAACCTGTACGGATATTGAGTCTAAACTTTTGTTTCAGAGTGTGAAGACTTTCCTTATGGCAGAAAACTTCTGACTTTTAAAACTGAAGAGACTGGAGAATAATTTCATAAATGTTAAATATACAACTTCTAGATGGCGTATTAATTATTAAATGGATTATTTTTAGAATAACAGCACAATCAATCTGTCACTAGATCAGAAGTATTTTACAAGTTGATGTTTATAAGAATGACCAGAAGAGGGCGCCAATTTTAAGTATAACGTAGAAAATACTATTTTGACTCTTTTTTTTTTTTATCCACTAACGCGCTTTTCTAGTCACATCCATTAAGGATCTTAGCATAATAATAATAACAAGTTGTATAACTGGCATTTGCCATCTTTAATATTTGAAGTACAAAAGTATGGAATCACCACTCTTGGAAAATGCTAATTTAATTGTATAATTGTGTAGAAAAAATAATCAAAGACAAAAAACTCAGTTTATTTAACATTGTGGCTTTAGGAAACACTTAAAAATAAAAAATAAAAAAAGAAAGAAAACTGTAGTAAATTGCAACTGTTTTGCAGTTTAAGCAGTGGAAAATTTATGGAAACACTCAATTCTGTGTGAAAAATTATGGAATAATGAAACACTACTCTGAGTTCTCTGAGGCATGGATGTAAGTATTAATAAACAGTATTCTTCATCAATCTAGCTTTTGCCCTATGACAAAATGCATCATCACCAAACATCCTTTTAATTTATGAAATAAGTGTTCAAAATCTCAATATAAACTTGTGCATTCAATGAAGATGTAACGACTGTCATCAGCACTGTACCTTTACCTTACATGCAACCCCATATCATCAATGCATGCATAAGTTTCTATGTTTTTGAAGGCACTTCTGATGGCAAGAAGTTTTATAATCCTCTCTTTTGTTTCAACCAACATCTCTCGTGTTGGAACCATGATTTATGTCAATCAGCTTGTCACCAGCTCACCAAGGTGTGCAGACACTGTTTTTCAACTTCAGACTTATTAGCAGATGTAATCTGATGCAGGTGTTTGTTTTAGAACTGCAGAACTACATGGTGATTTTATAATATTTTGGGGGAAAAATTTTGCTTGATCTTCAAAAACAGTTGCAATTGACCACGATTTTCTTTCTTTTTTCTTTTTTATTATTTCCTAAAGCTAGTATTTGGAATTTTAAATGAAAATATAGTTGCAAGCAACGATGATGGGCCCAAGCACCCTGTGCCATCGCCACCCCGGATGCACCACACAACCTGTGTGTTATTTGAGTGTGTTAGGACCTCAAAAAAGCCATCGCCACCTGGTTGCATCGCACAAATTGCACACATTACAAACTATATAGGGCTAATGTCAGTTTGGTGTTTGAGTGCGTTAGTGTGTGTGTGTGTGTGTGTGTGTGTGTGTGTGTGTGTGTGTGTGTGTGTGTGTGACGAGTAAATGTGTTTGTGCATGTTTGTGTGTGTATAGTGTGTGAATCTGTGTGTTAACATTAGTGATGTGTGTGTGTGAGACATGTGACTTGTAAGTGTGTGTGGGTCTGGGTGTGTTTCTGAGTGTGGGCGTGTGAGACAGAGATGTGAGTGTTAAAATTTGTGATGTGTGGTATACAAGTGTATATGTGTGTTTTTGTGTATACGTGCATGAGTGTGTCTGTGTGAGTGTGAGAGTGTGAACATTGTGATATACGTGTGTTTGTATGTGTGTGTGTGTGTGTGTGTGTGTGTGCGCGCGCGTGTGTGTGTATGAGTGTTAACATTTGTGATTTGTACATGTCTTCAATAGGCAGCAGATGCTGGAAAATAAGCCTTACACTATGATGTAACTCGATGTGTGTGTGAGAGATGTGTATGTGAGTGTTAACATTTGTAATGTGTGTGTGATGTGAGTGTGAGAGTGTTAATATTTGTGACGTTTATGTGTGTTCAATAGGCCGTAGATGCTAGAGAATAAGCATCACACTATGATGTTCCTGAACGTGATGTCACTGAACATGTCACTGAATATAATATCACTCAGTATAATGCCACATAGAAAGTTATTAATCATTTTTCGGTGTAATTTTAAGGCATTATCACGGCTGACCCGTTTGAGATATCAAGACTCCCTCTGCAATTTTGTGTCCTCAATGTCTTTAAATCACATCGGCCTGGTTTGGTGACGATCGTATAAATTCCCTAGGAGGAGTATATCAAAATTCATCGGGTGCGTTTTTGCGAATGACCCAAAATAACCAGCCTCCTGTTGAGATGAGCCCAGGACATGCAGTGCAAAAGTTGTTCGGCTCAATGAGCTCTAAATGTTTACAGAGTTTTGTGTGCCTACGTGAGTGTGTATGAGCTATCCAAATAAATCTTGTGTGGGGGCCCCTGGGGGCCCCAGGCCACACGACTCTCAGACACCCTAATGGCAACAGATTCCAACCTGTCAAGTTTCATGAGTTTTTGAGCATGTTAAGACACCCGAAATGTCTCAAAAATTTAAAAATCCTTATGAAGGTGCTGCTTTTAGCACCTTATAATGCCTGGGCCCTAAATAGTTCTATGGCATGTCTGTGATTATTTTTTTTTTCTATACAGTTAAACAATTGAATGAACTTTCCAAGTGTGTTGATTCCCGGGAATGTAATTACGATATAATAAATGTGTAGCTTACTACAGTAATCTAGAGACATGATCATATATTAGTATATATTTTTCTGTTTATTATTTTAAAAACATTGTATATATATAAATAAAATAGACTACTTTTTATATGACTTGTGTTTTTTTCTGATTTTCTTTTTCAAAGGAAAAGAAGGCAAAATAGTTTCTCTAATTAGGGCCCAAGTGCTATGACATCAGCTCTATGAGTTCATAGTGTGTGAAGTTCATAAATGCTCGTTTCCAGACGTCATGGAGACCCATGAGGAAAAGCCCATCAGTTCCACCCATAATAAACCCACAGTGACATGTGAGCGTAATAGAAAGGCCCTCTTATTATTTTAATTGAAAAGTTAGAAAGTGTTCACAAAACATTCATTATTATTATTATTTTTATTTACTGTGAAATCATTACAACACAATTTGTTCGATTGAGGTTTAAATTAAATTCAGTTTTATCAGTACGACCAGGCAGGACGTCAGAATATCAACATCCATATCAAATTTGAAATAATAATATAAACAAACTTTATAACATATTTTAATTATCTGCTTAATTAACAGTGTTATCTTTAATTAAGTAATTATAGTAATATATTTAAAAACTTTTTTATTCGTCACCTGCCTGTCAAATCACCAATCTACCATGCCCTGATAAATATTATCCTGTAACTTCTATACAAATGTTGTTAGTCTTTCGGCTGTTCCCATTGAACGAGTGAGTGTATGTGTGTGTGTCTGTGCCCTGCGATAGATTGGCACCCTGTCCAGGGTGTACCCTGTCATGTGCCCTAAGTCTCCTGGAATAGGCTCCAGACCCCCGTGACCCTGAATACAGGATTAAGCGGTATAGATGATGAGTGAGTGAGTGTATATTTGTATATTTTACATGCTTAATTTCTTCTCTTTTATTATTGCAGGGGAATCTATCTATCTTTCTATCTTATTCTATCTCATCTTTCATTTTTAGGTGAGGATCAGTCGTTTAAGAATCTCACTGCTTTATCATATTACGTATTTTTTTGTATACGTGACAAAATTTTAATTTCATTTGAATTTGATTTGATAGTGGTAGTAGGTGTTGTTGTAGGTCACTCGGACGCCCTCTAGTGGCTCTATGTAGTACAACCCTGCCCGAACTGCATACAACCACTAGAGGGCGTATGAGACGTTGAAATTTATTACATACTGCTTTCAAATCCATTTGGAATTTTAAACCTCAGTAATATTTATACAACTACAAACATCGTCTCGCATTTAACTACTTTTAAAATTCTGTCTGCGAAACACATCAGAACGATAGAAAATTATTTTTCTTTTGCCCAACTGGTATGCCAATGGGTGTCCTTTACACTTAAAAAGAGTTTTCGTTTTGCTTTCGTTGCTAATGTAACCCAAACATTCTTTCCAGCAGGTTACTGAGCCTTAACTAATCAGCAATTCAAATTCGTGATTTGTCTGCGTTAGCGATGCATTAAACAAACGAATGCACGAATAAAGAAATGACTGAAAGAATTAACATTTTATGTCTGGATTGTTTAAATCAATTAAAAATAATTTTACCGTTGAAATATTTGTGTGTTACTTAATATAACAACTTAATCCTTTAGATAGAGCTCTGTATGGTTTAATGTTTTTGTCTTATTCACTTTGTCCTTGGGGTATGCAAACTTTTGCACTCATCCATACCAACGGCTTCCCCCCTCTCCCCTCCCAGTCCAACTTCCGCTTTTCGCGTTTACGAGGACCGGAAGTCGTCATCGCGTCAGCAAATAGGGAAATGGAGAGGAAAAAGGGCCTTAGCGACACCTTAGCGTACTGCAGTTATTAGCGCTCAACTGCCGAATGGACGTTTTTATGGTGGACTAAATGCTCGCTTCCAGACGTCATGGAGACCCATGAGGAAAAGCCCATCATTTACACGATGGAGAATAAACCCATAGTGACATGTGAGTGTCGGCTTTCTCGCTTGTTGTTAGCTCATTAGCTTTGACCAGTTAGCTTATTCCTCCTCCTGCCGCCGCTGCTGTGCGCGAGCGTTGCAGTGTCCACTGCAGAACTAGCCTTCAATCCGTTTAGCGGCGGATTCTCATCATGGACAACTTCACCACAGCGGATTATAATCACCCGGGGACGAATTTTTCAACTCGCACACATACTAGCAGTGTTGTCAGAATGAATTAAAATCGAACGATGACATTTTAAAGATTTAGAGCGGGGTGTCCATGATCGATTAGTCATGTTATCTTTGTGTTTACACATTAATGTTCATTCTGATTAGTATTATCAATAAAAAACCCTTTCACGTTTTAACCAGACACTTCAGGAATGCCAGTGGGAGGAGATTTCCCTAAAGACTGCACTGACCTCTAATGTATTAGCCGTATCGTATATTCTATCTGCAACCTTATATTAATAGTCTTAACCTCTTAAAAAAAGAAGAAGAGGAATTGAATGTATTCGTCTGCAGTTGCAAATGAATTGCTTTCGAGTATGCACTGCGCATGCACTGTGTTACACAAGATATATGATAAAAAAATTTTTTTAAATATTAAAAAAAAAAAAAATATATATATATATATATATATATATATATATATATATAATCACTCCATCTCCGTTGACGTGGTGAACATGCTAATGTAGCACCGACACGGGAGAATCCCATTTTATTTCTGAATGCAAAGCTCGAAGAAGAGGATTAAAGAGTGTAGCAAGGCCTGGTGGGTTTGTGTTGCATTTACGTTTCACAGGTTTGATTTTGTTATCTGATTTTTTTTAAATTGTTCATATCAAGTTCAAGTGAGTTATTCATACAACATCTGAAGTATATCTGATATCTGGTCACGTGACTCACATCTAACCACTCCCACCCACTTTTCTAGTTAATTCTGAAATCATTGAGAAGCGGCGATAAATCGGTATTTGTTATTTTGTGAGTAAACATCAGTGATGTTCAGATTAAATAGGGTTTAATCCAACTCTAAATTAATGCAATTATTAAAAAAAAAAAAAAAACTCCAGAATGACTTACACACCCCCGACTCGTGGTTAAAGCAAAATGGAAAAAGTCTAAATACTACGATAAACCCGGTGCAAGCAACATATTCACTTGTCCCTTCCACCACAATGATATTAATAATAATAATATAAAAAAAAAAAACCTAGCACATTTTGACAAGGAATGATGCAACCACAGGAATCAGGTATGGGTCAGGACTTGCGTATAGACAGACGGAACAGAAAGTGAATTAGTGATCGACCTGATGATACACTGTGTTCTTACGCACATGCTGGTTAAATCCTATATCACAACAACCATTTACTGCGTTCCACAGCACTGTGTAGTCGAAGAATTGCTTTTCTTGCACACATGCAAGGCTGTCTAAAATAAGAAATCTTGGATGGCAGCTGTCCTTATGCTGCCTCCCAAATGGGACAGATTTTATCTAATGAGCAGAAACTCTGCCAAAAATGTGGCCTACCTAGGCAACTCTCTTCTGAATGCATTGCAAGGATAGTGAGGAGGATAATTTGTTTTCTGTCTTAAATGTCATAGTATTAAATAACTAAAAATTAGGAATATACATTTCTTCATATTATAGAGTGCAAACCTCAGTGCTTGTGTGTTAAAGGTGTGGCATTCACCATTCATACTGAGGTGTGTGCATTCATAGGATGACAGTCATTCAGTTACATTTCTAATACGACTGTACATTTGAAAACATTTTATTTGAGTGGTTAAGTTTAGAAAGATGTACAGTCATACAGAAACATCAGTTCCTGCTGCAGTAAGTGCATTTATATATATATAAATGTGTATGTGTTTGTAAGAAAGTGGCCTATCTTAATGTTAATGTCTGTTTTAATATTACCAGACACTGTATTATAAAAACACAACTGTTTATATGCAGAATAATGAATGATCTGTGTTCTTGCATGATCTATAGGTGCTGGGGACCAAAACCTCTTAACTGCTCTTTATACCCTGCTGGCACAGCAGCTTCCCCGGGAGCCTATGGAGTGGAGAAGGTGAGGCTGTTCATTATTTATCTGTATTGAATGGTATAATAACATGATCATTAACAAGCATTTGCCTCAAAATGTTAACTTTTTCCCTCATCAGTTTATAGAGATGGGGAAAAATCGATTCAGTTACGTATCACAATCCTTTTATGTGGCATTTCATGTATCGCCACACTGACTCAATAAAAAATTTTAAGTTATTATTTATATATGTTTGCATTTAAGGAGGTCAAACATTGCCATATATAATATATATATATATATATTTTTTTTAATCTGGATGTTCATAAAATCATGATACTTATAAAATTGCAATACAAATGGGCACTTGAGTATTGTGATGATATCGTATGGGATGGTCCTTGGTGATACCCATTCCTGTTAGTTTCTATACGTATTTACACGTTAAGGGGCTCTGGTGTTTTGCAGACAGTTAGTAAAGCACATCTGCAATATAATCACTTCAAATAATTAAAAATTTCATCACCTCGCAATAATTGTTACTTACTCACTTAATTGTGTAAGTATTTAAAAAAAGGCTACATTAAAAATTCTAGGCCCAAAATTACTGGCACAAAATTGAGTACAACTGTGGTCACCACTGTTTTTGTGGACACTTAAACATTCTTAATTTTGAACCTGTGAGTTATGTCTGTCTCCAATCATGGTTGCACATAAGAAAAAAGAATTGGCAGAGGAATAAAAAAACTGATTGTGACTTCACCAAGATTGAGAAGTATACAGGAGGAGCAACCAGCAGCTAAATATCAGTAGAAACACAGCTGCTACAGTTATCAGGAGGTATAGAATGAGTTATAGTACCACTAATCAGAGCCACAGAGATTGTACTTTGACAGGTGTGCACAGTTTACCTCTGAAAACCAGGCAAGTGCTTCAGATTCACCCAAGGGGTTATCAATGGAAATCTGAGTTCCTGTGACAGCTCAGTGTGAAGGACATTGCCAAACATCTATCTCTATGGACAGCGTCCAAGGACAAAAAAAACATTGCTTGCTCATCAGCACAAAACTGAATAAACTTAAAGAACGTGAAAAGAAGCCTGATGCATATTGGCTCACGTGGAGTCCAGCATGTTTGCTGTGAACCTGGCAGTACTATCACAGTGAATGCATAGTTGGAGATGGGAGTGTGATGATATGGTGTTGCAAGAGTGCACAAGGTGTTGGGGAGATTTAATTTATCAATGGCACCATGAAATACCTGTGAATGTACTAGAATACTGGCTGACAAGAAGACTCCCAGTCTCCAGATGCTTGGCAGGAGAGAAATAACCAGGCAGTATAACGATGATTGAAAGCATACTGACAAAATCACACGAGTTTCAAATGAAGAATGAACTGAGAACTCTGACCTAGCCAAGTATGTCGCCTGACTTGAATCCCACAGAACACTCTTAGGTTATTTCAAAGAGACAGGTAGAACAAAAAAAACCCTCCAGCAAAAAAATGTCACTGTAGAATGTCAGAACATCTGTATGAAGTTTTGTAAAAACTAAAAAGTCTACACCTCTGTAACTAAAGGTGTATTGACTTTTGTGGCGATCCTATTCATTCCTGATTTTGTCCCGTTTTGGTTTCATATCATCATTTAACATCCGGTCTTCTACAAAGCCTATCTACTAGATTAGGCTAGGGTTCTGTGCAGGAGTTTTTCTTCTTCCTCCTAACCTTCGCAAAACATGTCTTCATGGAGCTTCATTTCATTAAAGTGAAATCCTAATTCTAGAGCACACAAAGATATTCTACATGATTGTGTGATTAAAACATATGAAACAAGTTACTTGCATTATGACTTTGGACAGTATTTTCCTTACCAGTCTCGTTTTTTTCCCTCGATTAAAGAAAGACAAAACATGCGGTTATGTTACAAAAAAGCAAGACTTTTATTGTAGTAAGAAAATATAATGGGAACAGCTTTACCACTGACACTGGAGACTCCTTCCAAAGATAATAACCTGACCTAATAACAGAACCTGCTTACAGAAATGATCACCATACACCATGTGCTGTATGTATGTTTGTATGTGTATACTGTATGTGAAGGGGGAAGGGGGCGTATACTGTATGTTAACATAGCGTTACAGAAAATGACTGAACAATCTTTTATATCAGCTAGAGTTAAGAATTCCATGCTATTTTAGAAAGGTGACACAATTTGGATGAACTCAGTACTGCATCATCATAACACCTTAACTACAGGAAACCCCTAGAATGTATTGAGTGGTAGCTAAAGAGCATGTAGCAAAACAGCTGAAGCTATTCTCAAGGTTTCATGTTATTTTTCTGTCAGAGTGTGATCTTTTGTGATATAAACAACCAGTGACCTTGCACTTCCTTTGCGAAGAAAGTAATTATGAAGCGTTAGAGTGCGGTTGTTTAGTTCTTTCTTTTAGAGAGTATTCCGGGTACAAATAAAGCTTGATAGTTAATGGTTAGTCAAGGACACATCTGGCTCAGAAAATAACTGCTTGCTCATGCTCAGAACTCACTCATCCAAGCTGTTCATACAATGTGCTGACACGCACTAGAAAATTATGCTCCAGTTGGAAGTGGAAGTTTAAGGCACGCTGAAGTCTTGGTATACAAAAAACAAAAACAACTCCTGTTACTTAAGCGTGATGAGCAGCAGAGATTAGCTCTTTAAGTATAAACCTTAAGTGCGTTATGCTTCTTCCACAACACTCCCTTCGTTTTAGATGCTAAGTAACTCTAACCTTCTTATATAAGTTTCCTGTTTTGCCTCAAAGGCAAGTCATTGCTGATTTCAAGGCTCTGTTAAGCGTAGAGTAGCACAAACTGGGTGAACACTTTCCGTTCCTCAGCTACATGCCATTTAGGCTTCACCTCCTTAGAAAGAATAGTAACCTATCCACTGTAACACTAGAAACCTCATAGGAAAGGTCACTCGAGCCATGCACATTAGATGCATGCTTGTGTATAGAGAACTAGGAATGTGAACTGACATTGGTGCTGTGGTTTGACTTGTCACTGTTCCATTTTCGTTTCCCCACAGGGCTTACGGCCGGGCACCAAAGATGATCCACCTAGAAGCCAACTTTGTCCAGTTTAAAGAGGAGCTGCTTCCTAAAGAGGGAAACAAAGCTCTCCTCACGTTCCCCTTTCTGCACATCTACTGGACTGACTGTTGTGTAAGTCGTCATCTTGTGTAGGATTGTCTGATATTTCTGAAGAACACTGTAAGACAAATGTATTTTAATAAATTAATAAGGCATAAATGGAAATTTATTTAAGGCAATCTGTATTCAGTGGGAAATCTCAGAAATAAACCTGACCTTTAGAAAAGAAAAAAAAAAGCACCTTGAACACTCTGATAGTCCTGACATAAGAGCTGATGAAAATGTGATGAAAGTTTGTGTCCTTCAGGGCAGTGATCTGTGAAAAAAGGCAGATTAGCTAACTAACTTAAAATGCTCTTCACTTTTTTAATTATACTGCTATAGACTTTAGACTGTAGAGATTCTATTTAGATATATTTCACAACGTTATCAGTGTTATATCATAAAATGGTTGACTAATCATCGGTGATTGTAAAACAACACTATATTTAATTAGTAACAATCTATATACTGTATGGCCATGTGTATTATTGGCACTATCAAATGGATGGTTGAGTAGATGGGTGGATGGGTAAAGAAAAAAAACATGTCTTTACTTCCAGCTAATTTTTTTTCAAGAGGAAAATGCATCAACCTTATTGGCATATCTGGAATTTTTTATAAAACATATATAATGAATCTATGTTCCTGTTTATATTTTACCTAAATTTTTATAGCCCTGATTTATATTACAGTCCCCCCCCCTCTTTTTTATTGCCTGATTTATGAAGACCACCATTAATATCTTCCTCATGTTGAAGGGAATTTGACCTTTGCATCACACATTTAAATTTAAGTGAAACAGGAAGTCACAGATGACTGTTTTTAACACATGGTTGAATTTAAAAAGGGAAAAAATGTAAATGGTAAAATGCTCAGTTAAATATCATTGATGGCCATTTATAGCAGTTGTCCCCAACCATCGGACCGTGGCCCAGCACCAGGCCATGGATGATTTGGTAACGGGCCGCACAGACAGAATAAAAAATATATACATTTGATTTTATTTCCATTTTATTTACTATCGGAGTCTGCAGAGTGTTTTATTTTAAAAAATGTTCAGAGTGTCTCCCTTTCACTCCCATCTGCACATCTCAACATATGATTCACATCTCAAAGCCCTCTCTGTATAATAGATGCAGCCTTAAAAGTGTGTTTGAAGCAACTTGAACTCTGCTGACATTCTAGATTAATATTAAGGAGTAATATCCTAAAATCACCACAAAACTTCTGGAATGTCATCAAGAGTAAAATGGATGATCACAAACCATCAGGCAAAGCTGAGTTACCCAACAGCAATGTGAAAAACTGGTGGAGAGCATGCCAAAACGCATGAAAGCTATAAATGTATATTAGAGTTATTCCACCAGATATTGATTTCTTGATGTTATTTAGCCTAAGTATTAACACATTTATTAACATTTTGTTGTATTTAAGTTGTTAAAGCTCTGCAAATACTTCATGATCTTGGGTTATTTTGATGTGTTGTGATGTCATTTCATTTAAATATACACTCTAAATAACAATAATTATATTTTGATTGATTTTGATTATATTCACAAAATATTAAACATAACTGTTCATTTCACCAATACATGCACCTATAAGAAAAAGAAAAAAAAACCTAAACTGATTTGTAGTTTTCTCTTATTTTTTTCCAGATCTGTATTATGCATATACTGTATATACAAAAAACTATTCTGTGGTGCAAAAAGGGTTGGAGACCACTAATTTATAGTACCAATAATTGTCACATGGTTTTGTTAGAAATATGTTTATGATAAAGTGTTTTTGCAGAATTGGAATGCATTTAATAGAGTTTAAGCTTTCTGTATTTTGACTGTGAGATTAAGCTAATGATTAATAGAGACATGTTCTCCTAAGCTTTTGTCCCTGTCTTGTTTAGGACACAGAAACGTATAAGGCTTCGGTGAAGGAGGACATGCAGCGGTGGCAGAGTGTGCTGAAGCTGCACAGCTCAGCAGATTGGCTGATCGTGGTCGTGGAAAGCGACAGCAAGAAGAAGAACAAGACCAACATCCTGCCACGCACCTCCATCATGGACAAGATCCGCAATGATTTCTGCAACAAGCAGAGCGACAGGTGAGAACAGCTCAACAGCAGCTGCAGCACACTCCAAACCCACTGTTCTATCAAAGCTGGGGGTCAGGCTGTCAGCCTGTTTTTTTTTATTTTTTTTTTTTAACACAGGTTTAAATGAGTGCTGCTGTGATGGGATTTCATTTGTGCTATCTGATATTCAGCACTCTTGATTATGTGTCTTGCACTGTGCTAATTTAGAAAGGCTTTGCTGGCAGGCCCTATTTCTGGCCTGTGACTCCACAGAAGAGCTTCTCTATAAAGGCATGACTCATGCATGGTTTGTGCTGGAGAAGTTCTTAGGCTGTTGGTTAGAAGTAACAGTAGGCGGTGCAGACTACTGCATAATAATGTCTTTTATAAATGACACACGGTGTTGTATTAGAAAGATGTGCCGTGTACAATCATGTTCTCATACATGGACCGGTTTTGCTTGTTTTGTTATTGAGTTGCTCTGATGATTATTAGAATTTCTCTTTCTTCCCCTTAATGTACAATTGAGCTACATGGTGCAACATGTTTTAGCTGCGTGTCATTGCGGTGACTGTAACATATGTCAGAGGATTGTAATCAAGCATGGATTATTCTTTAATATTAATGTTCTTTAACTTAATTAATAAGCCTTGTTGATCATTTATCACACGTAACCAAACCTCCAGTAGGTCTAAAGAGCTCACGTTAAATAGTAAATTGACAGTGTACATAATTTTGCTTTTTACGAGAACATAGGCGGGCAGTAGTATAACCCGTAGCATTGTAAAGTCTTTCAGATGTGACACACTCAGCAGTTTTACCATGATAGGAAATGCTTTCCTCAGTGTTTTGCTCTAGAGAAGTTGATTTTTTTTCTTCCCTCCATTACTCACAATTCATCCTGTTATTACTACAGTTCATCATAATGAGCATGGCATGCTGCTTTATTTTAAAATATAATACAATATAAATATAATAAAATATAAATATAATACACTTATCTTTCATATGAAAGAGAAAAATATGAAAAGATTCAAATATATAACCACATTTTCAACAATTATAAAACAACTACATTTTGATTTGATGCATTTTGATTTGTAGACAAACATGATTAAATGCAGTATGACTAGGGCAATGTAATACATCATAGATAAGATCGAACTGCTGTTGAATTATGAGGACACCCTGGAGCTCCTTTCTTCATTATGCATTTTAACATTTCTTCCTCTCTCGCTCAGGTGTGTTGCTCTGTCGGATCCCCTGAAGGAATCTTCACGGTCTCAGGAGTCATGGAACTCATTCCTGACAAAGCTGCGCACTCTGCTTCTCATGTCCTTTACCAAGAACTTGGGCCGCTTCGAGGACGACATGCGCACGCTGCGGGAGAAACGCACCGAGCCTGGCTGGAGCTTCTGCGACTATTTCATGGTCCAGGTACATCCTTACTACAGCTGTTCATTTTCACAGTTAAATAAAACTTTTAATTTGTCAAAAGGGTGTAAGTTAAGGGTGTTAAATATATGACATTGTTTAGCCTATATTAAGTATTCTTGTCTCCTAAATTACATTGTACAAATCATTGGGTCCCCACCCCAAGGTCCCCATGCAAAAAAAAAAAAATCCTCCTTTTTCTCTGCTTGTTCTGACTTCTGTGGACGTAATTAATCCGCATAGGTCTGAATTTGTCATACTCCTCAGAATATAAATGCTGGTCTAGGGTCAGTTTTTTTTCCTTTTCATCCCTCAAACATCATACATATAAGCATGAGTAATTTTTAATGCTGTGGGTTTGTCTATGTGTAGGAAGAGCTGGCATTTGTGTTTGAGATGCTACAGCAGTATGAGGATGCACTGGTCCAGTATGATGAGTTGGACGCCCTCTTCACCCAGTATGTGCTCAACTTTGGCGCTGGAGGTAAAGTCCATTCAGTATACCTACTGTACATGTATTTAAAATGCATTAGTAAGGAGTGTTATATGTACTTGCAAAGTCTGAGTGCTACTGAAAACAGGGATCATCCAATTACAGAGAAATAGAGTTTTTTTTTTATTATTCTTTTATAAACATTTGTCCTGAATTTTAGTGTACAGTATAATAACACAATATTTAGTTAAATATCGGTTCATATGCTGAATTAAATATTATCTTGTGACGTGGCGATCAGACGGAGCCAACTGGCTAGGCTCATTTTGCCAGCCTGTGCGGAACTGGAATGGGCTCCTCCTGCGCAGACCAATCGATATGGAGAAGAGGGAGCTGATCCAGCGTAGCGAGGCTAGCCTGCTAGACCTGCGCAGCTACCTGTTCTCTCGCCAGTGCACGCTACTTATCTTTCTGCAGAGGCCCTGGGAGGTCACGCAGAGAGCCCTGGAGCTTCTTCACAACTGTGTGCAAGAGCTCCGTCTGCTTGAGGTCAGTGTGTCTGTGTGTATGGTCCTGTACACTTATGGTTAGTTTATCCGATATGCCTACCACTTATTAACTCTAGCAAATATCACTACCACTGGATGACCTCTAGCCTGGGTTGAGAACAGTCAGCCAATTATAAAATATCCAATAATATACGTTATAAGTCCAATTGGATAACAATTACAAGATAAGTGTACATAATAAACCTATGAACCTGTGCAGTATTTATGTCTGCGCACAACTCTGATTGCTGTCACTGCTTTCATTCATCAGGTCTCGGTTCTCCAAGGGGCTCTTGACTGCTGGGTCTTCCTGAGCTGTCTGGAGGTGCTGCACAGAATTGAGGGTTGTTGTGATCGCACCCAGCTGGAGGCCAACTTCTCCCATACTGTGGGCCTCTGGTCTTATGCTACTGAGAAGGTATGACGCATCACATTTTCTGTGTCAAGCTCTGGCACATACACACCCTGAACTTAGCTAAAAAAAAAAAAAAAACGTGCATCTGACTTTCTTGAGAGAGTTAATGAAAAATATACTGCTGTGTATACACATCCGGTGGTCTGTCTTAGCACTTCATATCTAAAATGGACCGATAAAAGGAAACCGTGGTTTTAAAAAAAGTTCCAGACCAGCAGCTAATTTGCTTGTTATGAGGAAGCAAGTGATTGGCTAACTACTAATATTTTTCTGGCATTGTGTATGTTTGACTGCTTATTAAAATGTGAAATGTAAATGAAATATGTTTTGCCAAGGCTAATAGAAGAGCTAAGTGTGTAAAAAGCAAACATGAAGCAGAACAATACTGCCACAATCCATGCATGGGATGACCTCTAGTTTTAAACAACATTGACATAAAATATATAAAATGGACACATTTGTCCCAATTGGATGACTGCTAGATCAGTCATCCAATAAAAGCTATACACCTTTATACTTAATGAAAACATTTTAGCCCCAACATAAAACTGGTCTAAACTGTTTTCATTAAGTATAAACGTGTTATCTTTTTTTGAATGACTCATCTAGCTTCCTTTTTTAGTTAACTGATGTTTGCAAGGTAGCTATGTGTTAATTTCTTTCTTTTTTTTTTTTTTTGGTTCTCTCCATCTGCTTCATTATTGTTTATGCATATTTGTTTTTCTTTTCCTGGCATGTACTCTCTGTCCAAATGGTGCTTTTTTTGGCGGTGGATATGGATAGTAGTGAATTGGTTTGATGGAAAAAACATACAGCTGAGAGTTTTAAATTGTATTTGTTGTATGGTGTGTAAATGAGCTGGCAGGCTGAATAGTCCAAGTCCGTGTCATGTGTTTTTGTTTAATTTGTTTCAGCTGAAGTCTCTGGGCTGTTGGTGCGGTTTAGTGTCAGAGAACGGGCCCAACTCGGAGGAGCTGAACCGGACTGTCGACCTGCTCGCAGGCCTCGGCACAGAGAGACCAGAGACAGGTCTGTCATACAGAATAGCATGGGCAATTTGTATTGTTCACATTGAATGGTACATTCCTGACTACATACCATTATACCAATATGCACTTTGGAATCTGCCAAAAATAAATGTTAGAGAAATTCACCCTTATTTTTTATGTAGTCAGTCAACCAAGACAAGTTTTGTCTTGTTATTCTTGTTTAATTTTGCTACAGGGTTAACGTTGCGTAAAGGGAGTGTTTAATTACCAGTTGCGCATGAATTTAGGTTCACATTGCGTCAAACTGTTCAAAATATATGTTTTTTATTTTTACTACCATCTATTGCACATTACTAATTGTTGCTCTTTGTTTGCATATTTATTCCTTCTTCTGATTTTAAGAGAGATAAAATATGTTCAGTAAAATAAAGTTTAATTGTACCAAATAAAATAATAGATATTCCTATTCTCTTCTCTCCACCTGTTGGCTTTTATGAGCAGCATCTAACTCATTAAATATACAGCGCTGGCCAAAAGTCTGCATCCATAGGGAAAAATGAGTTTTAAAAGTATAAATTACAGCAAATGTGCAAACTGAAGACCCAAGTCTTGGGTCTGGTTCTTCTTTTGTTGGTTTCAAAGCCATCTTCGGTAATAAAAAGAATCTTAAATAGCAAAATGCTTATGGGTCCATACGTTTTGGCCACCCTGTATAAAGTGCAAAGTTGTGTAAATTATTTATTTATTTTTGTTTAAACTATTACTTTTAAGGCTAGGAGTGTTTAATTAGTCTAATGATTATCTAACTTCTTATCATGGTCTTTTAGCCAACAGTCTTCAGAGCCCATATAAAAAACTTAAAGAAGCCTTATCATCGGTGGAAGCTTTTGAGAAACACTATCTGGTAAGACCTGATCTCCTGTTAACTGTGATGTCTTTTGCATTGGAATAACATCTTGGCCAACTATATGGAAATCCTAAATCAGAATATGAGGTCTTAAAAAAAAAAAGTGTGTAATACACCTGCCTGGACAAAAAGTTACACACGGCAAGATTTAATTCAGTCATCTTTAACTTTGATTTGAAACAACCCCAGATCCTACAGAGGCACTCAATGCACACAATTTAGTGCATTTAGGTGCCAACACACCCATCACTCTGGAATAGGGTAAAATTGAACTCATCAGACCACATAACATTTTTTTCATTGTTCCAAAGTCCAATCTTTATGCGCTGTAGCAAGCTGAAGCCTTTTTTCCTGATTAGTCCCAATCCTGTGAGTTCTCTTCACATTGTGTGTATGGTAATGCACTTATGCACTATCCACTCAGGTTTTGATAATGTGTTAAAGGGTTCTTAACCCAGTTCCAGTAATTTATATTTTCTTACATTGTTTTCTTTGCTTGGTGCAGCCCAAAAATTTGATCCTTCTGAAATGGTGACTTTTTTTTGGCCAGGCAGTCTACTTCTTTATTCTATTTAGCCCTTATTAACTCAAACAATTGGTCTGATTCATTCTCTCTCGCAGTTCTTTTAGTCTTCTCTCTTTAGACAGCTTATTTATACACTCTCTATATCTGCCCGGGTAGGAGCTGTCTCATGCTGCTCTGGAGATGTACAGAGCCATTGGGAGGATGCGTTCAGCTCGACTGGTGGGGAAGAGCCTAGCCGAGTTTTACATGTGAGTCTTTTTGAGACAATTTGTCATCATGTGTGTAAAATTATAAATGCAACAGAATATGTTTCATATATATTTTACTTCATGTATTTTAGCAACAAATACTTAAATAGTCTCAATTATCGAGTATGATGTTCCTTTTGCCTATAAATATAAGGGGAAGAAAACTTAAAATTTGGTCTTAAAATTCTGATGAAATTTGAGATCTTGTATCTCATTCCAATACCATTGTTTAAGTGCACATTTACACGGGTAGATTACTACTGTAATTAAAATCCTACACCATCCTCATTTAATGATGAATTATTCGTTCCGATTATGACAACTCTTGAAAGCTTATGCGTGTGTCTCTGTGTGTGTAGGAGGAAAGGTGATGCCCAGACAGCAAAGACGTTCCTGCAGGACTCCTTGAAGTCATACACATTGGAAGGCTGGAGCCTGCCACTCACACATACTCGCAAGCAAATCGCTGAGTGTCAGAAACAGCTGCAGCAGACTGAGGAGTATCCTTAACTGAACCCATCCCACCCTTCATTATTATTCAAAAAAAAAAAGGAGTAAACTTTTTGCAGGTCTGTCCATTTATTTCACAAATGGGGTATACAGACTTTCGAATACTAGATAACCTCGATAAGACTTGTCTACTTTTAAGATTTTTGCATACAATGTGTTATTTTCTGTGGTATAAATAGGGTTGAGTACTGAAACCCATATGTAGGGTTGAGTACTGAAACCCATACTGAAACCAAATCAGAATGCAGATTTCGGTGCCACTTAAATGCTTGAACGATCGATTGAAATATTTGTCTTCTGGTTCTCTTGAAACAGACACACGAAGCATCATTACTTTGCACATAAGACACATCCAATTAATCTTGGTAGTAACGCGAGTGTCCATGTTGCTTTCACATTCCGACTTAAAAGTAAACTCGAGTAAATGAGACCATCCGATGAGCGCGTGGATTCAGTAATTACACTCGCTCTGATGGCAGCAGGTAGCGTTAGCTTGCTAAGCCCAACACACTTAATTTAAAATGCCTAAAGCCTAAATGTTGTAAAGTGTGGCTGTATTTCATAACAAAGGATTCCGACACTGCGACATGCAACCAATGTCTTTCAACATTTGCCTGCAAAGAGGGGAATACATCAAACCTACTGAAACATGTGAGGAGACACAGGACAAAGTTAAAAGCAAAGAGATGCCTGTGTTTAACACATGGACATCAGCTGGCAGTGTGTGTCCCCGCTCCTAGTCAGGTCCCTGACCCCTAGCAGAACCCTAGCAAAGTCAGTAGAGGTGTCGTATTTTCACAGATAAGACAAATATGGTCATATTTCTGCAAAAGAATTGCTGAAATTTGAAGCTGGTTTGTAGCATACCAAGAATATCAACTACTTTTCTGTTTTTGGTAAATTCGTTTTACATACTATTAGTTATTACATCTAACCATTAAAATGTTTTGTAGTTACAGTGGAAGCATGCTTGTATATCAAAACACTAAACCAAAGCGAATTTCCCCATAAGAAATAATGAAAACTCAGATCATTCGTTCCACAGCCCCAAAAAATAAATACATAAAAATAATTTATATAAAATAAAAATAAAGCAAATTTACCTGCACTTTACCTTTGGAAAAAGTAAAAATAAATCCCAACAGATAAGAGTTTCCGTTTGTGCTGTGCATGTGTGCGCGCTGTGTGTGTGTTTGTGCGACACCCTCTCCCTCTTCTCGTCTTACACAGTAACCCTTCATCCTCTCTAATTTGTTTGGGACGACTTTCTCTCTCTCTCTCACACACACACACACACACACACACACACACACACACACACACAAGCATACACACTAAGGCCGAGCAGGGGCGATGATTACCCACAATTCCGCAGCATAAGAAAAACCATTGGCTCGGTTGTGATCACGTGACACTCAAAGTCAAAACAAGAAGTGCATGCATGCTACATGATGCTTGGTATTCGTAAACCAAAACTTGCTTTATTAAAAATCGTTGTTCATCTTGCGAAACACTCGCAAACCGCGTTACTCGCAATCTGAAGTTCCATTGTACCTGTATTTATGTCCACCTTGAACTTTTTAATATATTGTTTATTAACTTTTTTTTTTCAATAAAAAGTTGTTATTTAATGTTATCCACCATTTTCTTTGGCTTTTTTGTTTAATTTTTTTTCACATATTGGTCGAGGCATCATTTAGGCACTGGTACTGTTTTAAATGCATCGACTTGACACCTGTATTGTTAAAAAAAAAAAAAAAAAAACCTTTTCTCAGTACAAGCATTTTCCTTTAGGTTATTCACCAAATGTATCTGTATACATGCACCTGTATGAGCACTTTAGGATCCAGAGTGTTGACAAAAAATAATTGTTAGCCATCACACTGTATCGATTTTTAGATGGTTTTTGCTCCTTCACTTTCTGTACCAGCTACTTGCAGACAAGCGCTCTACTTGCCAGTGATACGAATCTGACGGATGAGGAGAGAAAACACTTCTGCCAGGAGATCCTCACTTTTGCTATCAAGGCTCCAGAGTGCAAAGGTCAGGTGTCTGGCATGGGATCACATTGGCTACTAATGCAAATCCTGAAGTTGCCTTTCCCCTCTCCTTAATGATTTTCTTGCCCCTTTTCTCTTTCTTTCATTAGACCAGCGGGTGGCCCTGACCATGACTGCCTTTGCTCAGATGCGAGAGCTGCAGTTTCAGCCAGCATCCGCAACAGTACACGTTGGTGCTTCCCTGCAATTGGAGCTACGTTTGTGCAGTCTGATGCCTGTTCCTGTGCAGCTGGAGCAGCTGGCAGCCAGCGTCCACTTTTTAGAGGAGCAGCCAGGCACGCGTTCTGGCCCTGCAGGCAGCCAGCGGCGGCCTGGTCTCAGTCCAGACGGCACCATCTCCTTCCCTGCTATGAGTCCCTCTGGTGGTGCTTTGCCTGGAACAGGAATGCCTGCACTGGAGCTTTATGAAATACAGGACCGCAGTCCCTCTGACAACATGCTGAACGCCACTAGCGTTGTCTGTAAGAACGCGCACATGGTGCTACATACCAACGATGGCTTCTCCCAATTGGACATGCATAGTGCTGTAGGCTCCGCCTTTACTATAGAGGACGGAACACGGGTGCTGAAAACCAACAACGTGACTTTGTTGCCAGGCAACAACAGCGTCATCTTTACAGCGCTGGTGAGGGAGGCTGTGCATGTTTACATGAGAAATTGTATTTGCTGATTAGTAATTACGTTTTCACCATTTAAACCTAGTTAGCCGTGCCATAACAATAGGATCAACAATGGCCACACTACAAACTTACTACACACAAACAAATCCAACAAAACAAATGCAAACCTGACAGTACTATAAAATCGCATAGAAATTTTAATTTTGCTTTTAATTTTTGTGAAACCACAAAATAAATATTTCCACGAGAGATATTTGTCTTAAAAATGCAATTTGTTGCTGAACTGCAACCCAGTAAATCCATTTTTTAATGAGTATTAATTCCGTGCATGACTTGAGTGTAGAGAAGTTTGGAAACTAAATAAAATTGTGTTTAAGCTTAATGTGCGGATGATTGCTTTCCATTCGGTTAGTTTAATAGGGATCATGATTAACAGTGGTGTTGTCACAGGCACTCCAGTGAGCTTTAAATTATGCAGCATGTCTCACTTTTAAACATCATCAAGTTCTTGCATGCTTTAAGCAGTTTAATTCATCTTTAACAGAGATAATGCGTTATTAATGATGTGGCAGTCTCACACAGACATTTAGTACCTTACAGTTTGTTAAATGAAGCACATCATTTAGTTCTGCACTTCTCTGATGCCTGAGTTTTGTACAATCTAAATAATAAACTCCTCTCTGACCACACAGTGAGATAAGCATTCAGTCACTGTTAACAACAGCTTCCAATTTACCCTGAAAGTCATAAGTGACTCAAATTACAGTCAGACATATGCTGCAGAGATTACTGAACAGTCAGCATGTATACCACACTGTATGCGGCAGTATTCCTCCTGAATATTTTTAACGTCTGAGCACACACTCACTAGATAATCTTTCACATTCTCTCCTTCTCACTCAGAGTACAAAGCCAGGCACCTACACTTTGCGACAGCTCTGTGCTACAGTGGGCCGAGTGCAGTTTGTTCTGCCTCACATTTACCCCATAGTAAAATATGAGGTATATTCCCAGGAACCTCAGCTGACCATCGAACCCCTCACAGGTCAGCCTGCTTTCACACCATTTCAATTTGTCTCTTAAGTAGGGAGTTATATGGTTATGAGCTCCCCACGCCTTGCTATCGATGTGTTTGTTTTGCAGAGAGCCTGCTGGCTGGGCTTCCTCAGAGGGTGAAGTTTACCATTCTAACAGGCCACTACGAAGTTAAGAAGGGTGATGCTCTGCAGCTGAGTAACACCGACTCCATGCCCATCCTACACTCCTCCTCCTGCTCGGCCCGTATTCTTTCTGGCACTGGTGGTGAGAGGGCAAAGGTCACACATCGGTCAAAGTCTTCTGAGCTTTGTATCTTGCTGTCATTTACAGTATTTATCTCCCATCCTTCCTTTTTTCAGAGCTGGTGGGAGAGCCTGCTCTGTCCATCCAGGCTTCAGAGAAGGTGACGAGCATTTCCCTACCTCTAACTCCACCGTATCACACACTCGAGTTCCAGCTAGAGGTGCTGTGCCATATCCCATTATCACCAGCACGGGTCGAAAGTGAACGCCTTACCAACGGCGAAATCCGCCACCGGCCAAGGAGCCGCACGCGCTTCAACAGCGGCATGGCCTGCATCGACCAGAAGGTCTGGTGTCTCAGCAAATACATACAGTGCAATGAATGACATATAGTACTGTGCAAATGTCTTTAGCCACCCCTTGTTTCTTTATATTTTGCTTTGAAATAGCCAGACTTTCATGGTTTTTTTTTAATGTAGTATTGAGTAATAGATCTTAAGGCTAATTGACTTTCTTTGCCTCTTGTTTTTGGCAAGCTTTTGACTCTCATTTTCAGTTAATGCTTTTTATGTTTGTTAAGCCCCACATTGACTAAGAAAAAAAACAAACACCTAACTTAAGGCATGAACCTGTGAGAAACAGGTGCAGATGATGACAGATGATCAGGCTGGTGATTAGTATACTGCTGATGCTGAGTGGTTGGAACAGACAAGAAGGAAAAAGAGGTTGCTGCTGAGGTTGTTAATTAAAAAATAAATTTTTAAATTCTATCTTTAGGCAATTTGCAACCTGTAAAAGATTTTTCCCGTTTCTTTTGTGTACTCCACATAATTTAATTTGAATTAACAAATGAGGAGTTGCTCAAGGCTTTTGCACAGTACTGTATGTGGGATTGTATTTTAAGCATTTGAGATTTTGAGTTGAGTGATGAGTCGTTTTGGAAATAATGTAAGATTTTTGTTTTGCCAGGTGTCCATTGACTGTCCCTGGTCTATATACTCCACCCTCATATCCCTCACCTTTTATACCCCCTTCAGAGCCAAACACTCACTTCTGTCTGCAGGGAAAAGGTTTGCTAAATAGCCTGTATATTTTTACCTTGTTTGTTAGTCACATTAGAGCATAATGCACAAGTATACGCTGATTGAAGTTCTCCAGAAAATCTAGGTCTCTCTGTAACGATTCTTCAATTAGATACTTCAAATAAATTGAAATTCTAATTTAAATATACTTTAAGTGCAAATTATTACAAACTAATTAAATAAATGAATTCGTACAAACACCTTAATGATTAGGCATAACATTGCAACCTGTTTCTGACCTAAATATAACAATTTCTTTGATTTCCTGTTACTTTGAGAAAGCATTTCCAATATAAATATGATAAATGTCCCTTATTACATTTATAAGTTTCTATTCCTACTGTCCATTAAATCATAGCTGTAATAAAAGTATGTAGCTGTAATAAACTAATGCAGCACAACCCATTTTTATCAAATGTCAAACTTTTTTTTTTTTAATGGCAGTTGAATAATCATCTTTTGCCCCCACAGGAAGTACATCCAGGTGTGCCTAGAAAATGTTTCGAACACAAACTTCCGTCTTGCCAATCAGACTCTGTCAGAGTGTTCACACACACCTTCACTCCAGCTCCTCTCTCTCAATACTAAAACAGACCAGGTAAGTCGAGACATTCACACTCACTCTCACTGTATCTCTTTCATCTGAGTGAGTCACTGAAGTTGGAGTGATGTCATTTCCTGCATGTGAAGGTGGTTTACAGCAAGCAGTGTGTGTACGGTCTGTGGGAGGTGAATTGGTCCACAGAGCCACTGCCGTGTCTGCAGTGTGTGTTTTCTGCCAGCTTTTCTCCTGCCGACGCTCCAGACACGGCACTCAAACCCTACAGCTACGAGTTCCAGTTGGAAAGAGTCTCGGTGAGGAGACACTCGCGTACACACTCGACACAATAAAACAATAAAGATGCATTTTTGGAGGTTGTACTTCAAGATGACTTTTAAAAAACACATCGTACCATGTAGACTCAACTTTTTTTTTTTAACATCTCATGCACACCACAGAGAGATCATACACAGAGGAATCGTACACAAAATATTACTACTTATGGCTTTTTATTCCGAGGAATAGTAGTCAGGTTTGTTAGCATTAGCATGTAACATCACTGCTGTTAAAAAAATTTAAATAAATAAAGTTCTCTCTGCTAATAATATTTAATAAAAAATTGTTGATTTTTCCCATTTTATTAGTTTTTAATACTGATCACTCTTCATCTTATTTTATTAGTGGTGGTGTAAATAACCTGATGCTTGTAGTTGCTTCCACAAAACAACTTGGAAAACATCCCCAAACCCTTGACATCACCATTAGCTGTGCTCAGATGATTTAATGCCAGTCACAGTTTTTTGGACTGATGTGATGTAAAAGTATGTGTTGTTTCACACTACAGACACTGTACAGTGTAAAGGCAGACATCCAGCCTGCGGTGGGGGAGGAAGAGTGTCGCGCCGGCACACTTTGTCAACTAGAAGTGTCGGTCACACGTCTGATTGAGCCGACTGAAGCAGACGGAGAGGATGAGGAGTTAACTGAGAACGAAGGCCTCCGTACAACCAAGCTCATGTATGAGGGTAAGACCTGAAATCGTTCAAGAGACTAAAAGAGGCCTGTTCACTGAAAGTTTTTGCAATTACTTAATGCAGTGTGTGTGTGTATTTCAGTGGTGGATAACAGCAGTAACTGGGCTGTGTGTGGGAAGAGTTCAGGGTTAGTGTCTATGCCCGTGGCTGTCATGGCAACGCACAAAGTACAGATGGAGGTCATGCCTCTATTTGCAGGCAAGCTGCCTTTCCCCAGCATCAGAGTATTCAAGTACCTGCCCCACAGCACACAACCTACAAGTCAGCCTGACACAGGTAACACACTAGCACCGTTTTCGTCTATTTCCTACTATTTCCTAACTCCATGTAGATCTAGAGGCAGTAGCAAAATGTAATCGACAATTTGCAGTTGTGTACGTCGGCAGTGTTCGGCTTTGTGCTGTAACAGGCATTACTCAACCCTGTCCTTGATTATTTCATGCTACATCAGTTTTATTCCTAACTTAAACACTATAGGATGAGTGATTTATTTTGGAATTTTGCCCTATCTGGAAGAAGAGGGGTATTTGCACCTATCTACAGGACCTTTTGCAGGACATGTTGTCCCATGCTAGCCATGAGTACACACAATCAGAGAGATTAGAGCTATGTCCGAAATATCTTAACATGCACCATGTAGTAATAGCTTCAACTGCAGTGACACCAGTGATATGAACTTATTAAATTATCCATGTTAAACCTTGTATTTTTCTTTCCTCCTAGATTCGTGCCTGGAAAACGACAACCTGTCACTTTTGGATAAGGGTCTGGAAGAGCAGGGAGACACAGCCAGTCTGCGCAGCCGGGGAAGCATTCACTCCGTGGGCAGTAACGATCAGCAGCAGAGGGCTCTTCCCATGCCTCGGCTCGAGCCCTTCAGCCCGGGCCAAGTGTTCAACTCCAGCCAGACGCAACAGGTCCTGGTGCTTCCTAGCACAGACGACCATGTGCTCGAGGTCAATGTCACATGACACCCATGGATTGCCACGCCCCACCTGGTCCTGAACCCTGCTTTTTGTAATTTCATTGGACAGGAGACGAGGGACAGGGGGGGCTCTGGTGCGGGGCGGTGGAGCGTCCCAATCCCTGGACTCGGCGGGCAGGCAATGGGTGTCGGCCTGACCTGCATACAGAAACACTAACCAATGGCTGGAGCCTGGGAATCCATCTACTGTCTAATGGTTTCTGTTCCATTTCTTTATTGCTTACTCATCTACAGAGAGAAGTGTGAGACAGGGAAGTGTCTTCTGTCACTTTCTTTCTGACTCAGTGGGCAGCCGCGGATCACGCGTCATCCGTTTCTGCCTCCCTGCTTCCTGCAGGGGAAGTTTTCAATACTACCGTGACAGAGTCACACCTAGCTAGATGATCACACACACACACACACACACACACACACACACACACACACACACACACACACACACACACACACACACACATGCCTGGAGTAAATATTTCCCCAATTGTTATTACAGAAAATGATTAACAGAAGCCCTGAGGTAATATAACATCTGCTCTGTGTGTGTGTGTGTGTGTGTGTGTGTGTGTGTGTGTGTGTGTGTGTGTGTGTGTGTGTGTACTGATCAGCATTGTGTGTTTTCTTTATTTACTAAAGGCTCGGCCAGCAGAACAGCCCTGAAGTGTTTCTCCGGCTGGCGGAAATCTTACCGGCCCTTCAGTCGCTCCATCACCTGGAGTAAGTGATCCTCTCCTCCTGATCCTCTCCTCCTCTCCTCCTGCTCCTCTCCTCCTGCTCCTCTCCTCCTGCTCCTCTCCTCCTGCTCCTCTCCTCCTGATCCTCTCCTCCTCTCCTCCTGATCCTCTCCTCCTGATCCTCTCCTCCTGATCCTCTCCTCCTCTCCTCCTGATCCTCTCCTCCTGATCCTCTCCTCCTGCTCCTCTCCTCCTCTCCTCCTGCTCCTCTCCTCCTGATCCTCTCCTCCTGCTCCTCCTCCTGCTCCTCTTCTCCTGCTCCTCTCCTCCTGCTCCTCTCCTCCTGCTCCTCTTCTCCTGCTCCTCTCCTCCTGCTCCTCCTCCTGCTCCTCTTCTCCTGCTCCTCTCCTCCTGCTCCTCTCCTCCTGATCCTCTTCTCCTGCTCCTCTCCTCCTGCTCCTCTCCTCCTGCTCCTCTTCTCCTCTCCTCCTGATCCTCTCCTCCTGCTCCTCTCCTCCTGCTCCTCTCCTCCTCTCCTCCTGATCCTCTCCTCCTGCTCCTCTCCTCCTGCTCCTCTCCTCCTGTTCCTCTCCTCCTGTTCCTCTCCTCCTGCTCCTCTCCTCCTGATCCTCTCCTCCTGCTCCTGGTGCTGCTTTGGTGATGGACACTGCCTTTTCCAGCATGATAGAAATCCTCACCATAAGGAAAAAGTGATCACTAAGTGTCTCGGGGAACAAAAGATCACACGGATTTTGGGTCTGTAGCCAGGAAACTTGTGGGAACTTGTGGTCGATCTCCACATGTTGATCATGTAAGAAAGGGCTCCATCAGTCAGGGTGTGGAACAGAAGTTGATTGACAGCATGTCAGGATGAGGTCTTGAGTAATGAAGATCAACGCTGTAAATATCGACTCTCTGCATAAACCTGATGTGATTGTTAATAAAAACCTCTGACTAACTTATGAAACGCTTGTAATTACACTTCAGATACCAGAGTAACATCTGACACACAGACATCTAAAAACAGACAAGAAGCAGATTTTGTGAAAAGTAATATTTGTGTCATTCTCAAAACTTTTGGCCCCCCTGCTGCAAAGAAAGTAAAAGAGGGAAATAATAGAGCAAGATAAAGCTTTCTTAGAAAAAGAACCACATGTGCACTCGTCTGTAGTCACGCCACTCTCGCTCCTCACTAACACTCGTCCGTGTTCACACTTTACACACTCCTCGCTAACGCCTCCCTCTGTTTCTCTCCTGCAGTCTCGAGAAGAATAAACTGGGTGACGCTGAAGCCGAGCAGTTGGCCGCTGTGCTGAGCTCGCTGTCGTCTCTGAAGCTGCTGAAGTCAGTCTCACGTCTTTCTCAGCTCATTGATCATCATAAATACTCTTGTGTGTGTCACAGTGTGTGTGTGTGTGTGTGTGTGTGTGTGTTGAACGCTCAAATCCTTCCTTCAACATTTCAGCCTTTCTCAGAACTGTATTGGAGACGCCGGAGTGCGGAAACTTGCTGAAGCCCTGCCGTCAGCATCCTCGCTGCAGAGCCTCAGGTACACAGACCGACCACGCCCACTTTTAAAAACGACAACATACAATTTCCCTTCTGTCACAACCACTCTCAAAAAAAAAAAAACAGCCACACCCACACCCACTTTTCCTCTTACCACACCCACTCTCAAAAAACAAGCAACACCCACTTTCCCGTCTGTCACGCCCACTCTCGCACACTCCCACTTTTCCACCATGCTCACACTCACCCCCCCACACCCACTTTATCTCCTGTCACACCCACTTTATCTCCTGTCACACCCACTTTCTCTCCTGTCACACCCACTTTCTCTCCTGTCACACCCACTTTCTCTCCTGTCACACCCACTTTCTCTCCTGTCACACCCACTTTCTCTCTTGTCACACCCACTTTCTCTCTTGTCACACCCACTTTCTCTCCTGTCACACCCACATTCTCTCCTGTCACACCCACTTTCTCTCCTGTCACACCCACATTCTCTCTTGTCACACCCACATTCTCTCTTGTCACACCCACTTTCTCTCCTGTCACACCCACATTCTCTCCTGTCACACCCACTTTCTCTATTGTCACACCCACTTTCTCTCCTGTCACACCCACTTTCTCTTTTGTCACACCCACTTTCTCTATTGTCACACCCACATTCTCTCCTGTCACACCCACTTTCTCTTTTGTCACACCCACTTTCTCTATTGTCACACCCACTTTCTCTCCTGTCACACCCACTTTCTCTCCTGTCACACCCACTTTATCTCCTGTCACACCCACTTTCTCTCCTGTCACACCCACTTTCTCTCCTGCCACACCCACTTTTTCCTATCTCATCCGTTTTCTTTCCGTTAACAGCAGAAGTGTGTGTGTAGACGATGCCACAGTGTGTGTTGTTTGTGAAGGAAGCAGTAACCTTTCGCTCTCTCTCCTCCCTCAGTCTGTGTGGAAACGTGATCGGGGACGGCGGGGCCGAGAGCCTGGCGTCGGTTTTACCGCGCATGATGTCCCTGCTGGACCTGGAGTAAGTCCTGATCCTGAAGCTCACTGTCAGGTTTAGCGGTTTAACACACGCCTGCGCGTTCAGCTCTACACCGAGCGCTCGCTCCTAACACACACACGCTTCAAGCCTTCGAGGGTTAAGTAAGAGAAAAAGGCAGATTAATTCACTGACCTTCACTGACCTTCACTCTCATTTATTTATCATCATCACTTTTAAAATGATTCAAATCACATTCAATTATCAAAGTGTTCTGCTAGGAAGAACAAAAAAGGGAACATAAAGGTTGGAAGAATAGAGAGAAGGACACACACACTTCCTCTAGGTGGCATCAGTGTGTGTGTATGTGTGTGTGTGAGTGTGTGTGTGTGTGAGAGAGAGAGATTAAAACTGAAACTGAAACTATTTGTGTAGAGGAGTTTATAGAAACAACAGCAAATAAAAAGAAAAATATCTCGGTTAGAATTCATGAAAACTGTCCAGAATAAATGAATAATAAGATAAAAATTACACAAAGAAGTAAATAAATAAATAACTTTGACAAGTTTGATTTATTTCACATTTTAAATAGTTAAATAGTGTTTTAAAAGTAAAAAGTAAATGAACAGTGAATAAGTTTTCAAAATGTTAATTAGACATTGGAGATATTTATTTGTGTGTGTGTGTGTGTGTGTGTTTGTTTATAGCCACGAATAAAAAAATTGTTAAAACAAAAAACGTGAAAATTTATTAACCAGTGAAGAAATAAATGTAATTAATACTCAAAAATTTAAAATGAAATAATCAAACTAATGAACGTTATTGCTGAAGAGGGAAATTGATTCTTTGCTCAAATCCTTCATGTTTACGCTGCGATAAATAAATAAATATGTTTATTTAAAGAAAAATAATATTTTATTGTTGTTTTCTGTCGTCAGTGTGAAGTGTAACAAGTTTACTGACATCGGAGCCAAAAAGCTCAGCACTGCGTTAAAGGACTCATCTAGTGTGAAATCTCTACAGTAAGTCTCTCACACACACACACACACACACACACACACACACACACACACTCACTCTAAACTGTAGTATTTGCTAGTAATGATGCCGATGTGTAACAATGTCTTTTTAAATGTTTTATTCTGTAATTTCTTTTGTTTGGTTTTTCCGATGTCTTTTCCTCCTTCAGCTCAAATCTGTCTGAGACCTTCAGGACTTAAACATGCGACAGTGTGCAGAAAGACACCGGTCACAGCTCAGCTTTCTGTTTTAATTCCGAGTGGCCGTTCGAGTCAAAGCAGGACTTGTGATTGTGCAGGATAATAGAACACGGTTGTGAAAGTAAACACTCCGTTTCGTCCTGTATCTAATCCCCCGTCAGTGAAGCGCTGGGACACGTGCTGACTACATTTTCTCATTACGGCAGAAACACGATCAGACTGCCTGCTCCACGTCTGAAGATTCTGGCACGTTCTGGCCTCCCAGGAACTCCTAGGGTTAGGGTTAGTACAGTACAGTACAGGGGGCGTGGCCATAACTCAAGTGGTTTTGGTGAACGAGTGTGTGTACAGTTCCCACAGACCGACGCGTTCCACTCGCTCACGGGTACTGCAGCGCGCTCCGACGACCGTACGGCCTTCTTTAAAACCTTTTACTGCGGCTAAGAGTCTCATCACCGTGATGTGCTTGAAGTCTTTTGGAAATGTCCCTCGCTTTTAGGCTTCATTGCAAGAAATTTTTGTCCCAGTTTGATTTGAACGCCCGTCGTATTGATTTATTTTATTCACAGGATTTGAACCTTTTCACATCTAAAATACCTAGGATTACCACACACACACTATTTCAAGAAAAATAATAAAAATGAAAATTTTCTTTCTTTTTGCTTGCTTTTTTAAAAAATATTTGTATTTTTTTTTAGGATGTGGAACGAGTGCATTCCTTACGGCGTTTTTGAGCATCTTCAGATTCAAGACTGCAGGATAAAAGCTCTCTAACATCAATCCTAACTTTTATTTAAAATGAAAAGGCTGCTACTAACACTGTCCTACTTGGGTGCACACACACACACACACACACACACACACACACACACACACACACACACACACACACACACACACACTCTCTACTGAATGCTGGGACCTCTGCAAAAACACTAATCTTCTACGGTGCCTTTATTTCTCTGTTGCAATATTTCATATCTGTGTTTTTTTTATGGTCGAGCTGCTGTCTAATAAACTACTTTATTTCTAAAAAACAACAAAATCAAAAATAAAGTAAGCAGTTATTGTGTTTTTTTAATAGATGTGTTAAGGCATGTTTCTGCAAAATGATAGAATAAAACATCACAGTTTCAGAGGTGCATTAAGTAAAATTAATTATTTATTAAATATATATATGTGTGTATTTACATACTGTACATCATACAGTATATAAGTGTATATTTATATATTTTTAATATATATATATATATAGGGTTTGTATCTGAAATCCATCGATTGGATCAAATGCATTTTTTTCCAGCTCGTACAGTCGCGAGCGTGAAACTTCTCACACTCATCAAAAGCAGCAGAAACACTGAGAGAATTTCGTGTCGGTCTCAGAGAGGTATCGCTCGCCTGAATCATCTAATCTACAGCATTAAAATGAAACTAAAAACATGCAGAAATTCAGTCAGACATCTCTGGAGAAAATGAAAGTGTTGAATGTTAAGTGCTTTAGGAAGTTATTTAATTAAAATATTAATAATAATACTAATGAATGATGAAATGCAGTGGCCGTAAACCGGACGTGAATCTCAGCAGCTTGAACGCATCATAAGTCTAAAACGAAGCCGGAGGTGATCAGAGAGCCACGGTGTAGGCGATGATGTCACGTCTGACGCGATCAGTACGGCGCAGACGTCCTGCTCGGCTCGTCCCTGGGAAAACTCCACCTGAACAGGACGTCTGCACGCCTGGACAATCTGAAGAGACACACGTGATGAAGTTATGGCGGCAATGTTTTCTTGTATGTTTGTTGAACATGTATGGAAGGAGTCTCCAGCATCAGCACTTCGTAAGAGTCGGAGGTAAACCTGTAGCTTTCTGTTTACTTGGACACAAGAATGAGATAGGTATGAGAACATAAATGAATTCTTAAAGAGTATAAATTGTTGGAAATTTGGAAACTTCCGTACCTCGGGTCATGTGCGTTCTGCTCAATGCACAGGTTCCTTCCGTGTAATGACCAAGGCACCATTTTTTCACAGCTACAACCATCGCTAATCGCAATTTCCATCATCATCATCATCGCTTCAGTCGAGAGCTTTGTTGCCCACAGCACCGTCTCCCCACCACACAACCGGCTCACAACCCAAGCCATGTCCTGTCACTCAGTACCGCCTATTCCAGATATCCCTCGAACACATCGAACTCGGAGTCTGTCTCGTACGGGATGGACGCCGGGTCTGAAAGGACACCCAGATCCACCAGAGCCTGGTCCATGTCCTCGGGCAGGAACACGATTCCCACGTTAAGCACTATGTACTCCATGAGAAAGGCGTAGTACAGGATGAGGACGTTCACGAAGAACAGGCCGAGATAAAACATATATGGAAGGACGTCGATTAAAGATTCCACGGAATCTAATCGGAAATAAACAGAGTGTGGCATAGACTCTCAGACATGTGATCCTGTCTAGAAAGGTTTAGAAAAAGTGCAGAATGCGTGGCTCCCTCTACAGGTGCATGACTGTAATGACTGGAAAGATTTTTTTAAATATAGATTTTTAATCCTGTCCAGTCTGGTGTGTGAACAGGGAACTAGAGAACACACACATCTCCTGACTCTGCACTTTCTCCAACATACCAGTCACCTCGGGAAAGAAAAAAACTGAAGAATTTACCACGTTTTTATCATTTTATCATTTAAAATCTCTCTCGGCATCCCATGTTGTCCTGGAACACTTCACATCAACCTGACTTACTGTATAACAGACATTTTTAAAACCTCCTCTCTTTTTAGATTCCTTCTTTTTCATCACTTGTGTCGATTAGTTTAAAATCTTCACTTTTTTCACAGAAACTAGTTTCACAAACAAACAAAATCAACATTAAAAGTGAGGAGGCACGTTTACAATCCGGGGGTCAAAGAAGAAAAACAAAAACACAAGTCGCGTTTTTTATGACGTAAACACGCCTCATGTGGACGTGTGCTCTGGGAGTTGTAGTCCATAAACCGCGGCAACGCCTTTACAGGGACGACACTGAAACTACAAATCCCATGTTTACACCGTTCGCTATAAGGCGCTCATACGACCAACGAGTTCTGTTACAAATCCCTCCCTAGTTAAGCTATAGTGCACTAAGCCGGCACGTGACTTACTTAAGTCCCTGGTAACGTAGTGCACTCGATGTAGGGCTTTGAGAGTGGATTGGTTTTCAGCCACTCTTGTCTGTCACTGTCCTCGCGCTAACTAACGATAGGGATGTTTTCTCTCTCGCTCGCTCACTTACAGCAGTAATGGATTATTTTAGTTAATAGTTTGAGTAAATACAATAACGTGACAGTGTAGAAGAGGACTGCCACGATGTTCGGACGGTCCCGGGGCTGGGTAGGAGGGCAGGGCAAGTCCAGAAACATCCACTCTCTGGATCACCTGAAGTAAGTGTCGCGAGCCCGTGTAGCTTAGCACAGCTAGCCGGAGCGCGCGAGCTGCGTTTCGCAACAAAACACCAGCTAGCTCTTTAGCTAACTTTATTGTTGTTTGTCTTTTTTGTGCACTGTGTTTATTATAAGCCCTTAAAAATTACATATTATTTATTAGCTGTTGTGTAAAATAAGTCTGTCTGTTCTGTGAGCTCCCTCTTCAGGCTCTACATCTGACGTGCCTTAGTGTAATTACGTACATTTACGCATTATCTGTACACACACACATTTTGTTACGTGACGTGCATTATGTGTTGCAGAATATGATGTGTTTTTAAACTAACCGGTGACTTCTCAAAAGTAATAATTTCAAGTAAATATTTTACCGTTGCACATTATGTGAATGATCGAATTTGTGTATTTGCGCTCGTCTTAATTGCGCATTACGTCATGACGTCACGTACGTACAGTAATTCCAGTTAAACAGCTTCCCCCTGTTTTCATCATCTATATAAATAAAGTCAAGATTTTGTAAGTACAGTGATCATATTTCATACACTGGAGGACCAAAAACCAGTCTCAGAAAAAAATTTTGTATGTCTGTTTGTCTGTCCAGACAGATTTTATCACATCATCACACAAAACTGTCTGGACAGAATTTAATGAAACTGTTGCAGTACTTGGCTGTCTGCCTGAAGTTTAACCTGCACCATAAGTGAAATCAATGTTATGAACCGTTATGTGGGGGATTTAATAATCTACTTTAAAATAAGCCACTAATAAGCTACTTTTACGCTCTGATTACCGAACAGGGAGTTTAAACAAGGCGTAAGTTACTTTAACCTTTTACCTGTTTCTACAAACTCTTTTCCTGTTGACGATGCACACTAACCCTAGTTCCTCTTGAATTCCTTCCCCATTTTCATAATTAACGTACAAGTGAAGTGGTGAAGCAGCCGCAACTCCTTAACTCACACGCTCGCTGTCAAATTGAGGTTTGAGACTTTGGAGGTGTTTGAGGAGGTTAAATATCACAGTTTCTTTATACTCCCACAGATGGTGCATTAAACTATTTATACATTTTCAACCGGTGTGGTAGAAGTAAATTATTTGTTAATTTTGTTGAGCAATGATAATTATGGCGGATGATCGAGATACACGCTGCTCAGTAACAATGTAGCTTTGTGTTTAATAAAATTTGGCGTCAAACTTTTGTATTTGACGTTAGTTTGCAGTGTTTAAATGCTGCCCTTGGTGAGAAAACTAATGCAATTATGAACATGCTGCATTACTTTACTTATAAATTCTTTTTAAAGGTTTAAAATTGTACCATAATTAGGGGAAAAATATAATATTGAATCAGGATATTTATAAAATTGTGGTATGTATAGAATCGCAATATTAATCGAATCGGCACAGAGGTATCGTGATAGTATCCTATCGGGAGGTGCCTGGTGATTCCTGTCACTAATATACAGGAGGGTGAGTCAAAAATGATCCGCACTCTGGCTGTTGAATTGATTTTATTAACATTTCTTTGACATAGTCTCCTTGTTTTGTCCGTCTGTAAACAAGCTTTCATATTCCCTCGTTATAAAATGTTTTAGGCCGAGCTGTGAGTCATGAATGCACCACTGTCTTCACTTCTTCATCATTAGTCAGGCAAGATCAGGACTATAGTGAGGGTGATTTAACACCTCAAAACATATATGCAATGTGCGGACGTGCATTGTCACGCCCTCCTCTGTGTTTAGTCTGGAGTTTTATAGAGAAGACGCTCCTGCTCACCCTGACCTGTCCTGTTTTGTCTCCTCAGGTACATGTATCATGTCTTGACAAAGAACACAACGGTGACCGATCACAACCGGAACCTGCTCGTCGAGACCATTCGCTCCATCACTGAAATCCTCATTTGGGGCGATCAGAATGACAGCTCGGTCTTTGAGTGCGGTTCTACCATCCTTTTTATTATCACTATTAATATTTTTTATTATTATAATTTTTCGTCCTGAGTGCTTGAGGTTTTACTCTCTCCTCACTTCCAGCTTCTTTTTGGAGAAGAACATGTTTGCGTTTTTCCTCAACATCCTGCGACAGAAGTCGGGCCGGTATGTCTGCGTGCAGCTCCTGCAGACGCTCAACATCCTGTTCGAGAACATAAGTCACGAGACGTCTCTGTGTAAGCGCCCGGCTTTAACCTGTTAGTTAAATTGTACTTTTTTCCTTTTCTTCCCGCGTAATGACATTTCTCGTTGTTTTCTGCAGACTACTTGCTGTCGAACAACCACGTTAACTCCATCATCGTGCACAAGTTCGACTTCTCTGACGAGGAGATCATGGCCTACTACATCTCCTTTCTGAAGACGCTGTCGCTGAAGCTCAACAACCACACTGTGCATTTCTTTTATAACGAGGTAAGGTTCTGGTACGATCCCACTCCGGAAGGTTCCGGGAAAAAAAAAAATCAGATGAGCAGGAGTGAAAAAATAAAAAATAATGATGCTAAATGTAAACAAATATTAACCACAGACTTAAAAAACAGTTGATATATTTTTGGTTTGTTTGTGTTTCTGGTTCATCTCCTTTGTATAGGGGAAAGTTATTGGTGTACTGTAAATGGTTGCACAAGTTATCTCTGGTACAGCGTTATTACAAGGCTGTCTACGTAATGCCTTCATAACACATGCACAAGACTCTACAGCTTGGTAACACCTCGGTTGATGATTGTCCTCTCTCGTGTGCTGTGTTTTATTTATCCCGTAACCTCCTCGGTCCTGGTCCGAAGCTCAGCGTTCAGAGCTTATGCGTGCGTTACGAAGTCCTCATTAAGCCAGCCTTTGAATAAAACGGTACCTTATGTTCTTTATTCACGGACACCTCTTACCCACGGCGGTGTGCTGGTGTCAGGAATAGAGAAAACCTGCAAGGAAGGATTTGCTGTATGAGAGATTTGTTGCTGCGAGCGTTAACTCTTTAGAGATTATACTCTGGGAGAAAAGAAAAGAAAAGAAAAAAAACTGTAAATAGTACCGTGCCTGTCTGAACTACTAACCCTGGGATAAAGAAGAGGTTTTAGATAGCAGAGGTCATGTGATGAGGAACTTGCACAAAGTAAAGAAAACAATCTGTCACTCTGTTTCTGTCTGTAGGTTTCTGCTGGTCGTACTACTACTACTATAATAATAATAATAATAATAATAATAATAATAATAGTAGACAAATAAATAGAAGAATCACATAGACTGAAATAGACTCTTATAGGCGCAGACAGACACAAATGCACTCTAGCAAATGCAGATTGACACTAATGAACTTAAACATCAAGTAACAAACTCAAATAGACACTAACAGACTCTGTCACACTTATATAGACACTAATGCACTCAAATACACTCGAATAGACACGACTAGACTCGAATAAACTCAATTACTAGACATGCACATGACTTTATTCACGTGGAATTTAATTGCACACTCATAAGCACGTTTTAAAAAGTGTACAGCGCCATCTGTTGAATTTTGGAATGAACTAAAAAATTGTAATGAAGGTGTGAGATTGCTTTTATCACGTAGATTTCAATTGCACACTCACACATGGGTATTTAAATGTACAGCGCCATCTATTGAATTGGGATATTTATTTATGATTTTTTCCATTTAAATTTCAATCTAGTATATCTTCTCTTCCAATGGGTCGATTCCCCAAAAATTTTTTCCAAAAACCATCTTGATTAATCATCAATCATCAATCATATTAATCATCTTAACCGCCCTCCCCCCCCATTTTTTTCACAATTATCTTTAATGAACAGACACGCCCACTAAAACAGTTTTATTATATGTATAGATTTGTCAGATGTCCCTTACAGCACAGTCAAAGGACCTTGCTCAAGGGCTCAACAGTGGCAACTTGGCGGTGCTGGGGCTTGAACCCCCGAACTTCTGATCAGAAACCTACAGCCTTAACCAATTGAGCCACCACTGCTCTACCACAGCCCCTCCCACAAGATGCAAATATACTAACAGACTCTAGACTTAAATAGCCACAACTAGACTCAAGTATACTCAATTAGATGTTAAAAGACTCCAATAAACTGAAAAACTACCAACAGATTCAAACAGACTTAAATTTACTCAGTTGATTGATTTAAATCAAAGACGAAAAATGCTACTCCCAGCCGTGTGCAGTTCAGCAGACGTGCAACAGCTCGACTAGGGTCAGAGCTTGTGAGGGAATGAGATCAGGTGTATGGGATCCTGGAGGGACACGTAGCGTTAGAGGTGAAGTGGCGAGTGTGTAGCTGTAGGAGTGTCCCCGCAGCGCTCCTGTCTCTGAGCCAATCCTTCCTGGTGTTGACGTCCTCGTCTGTGTCTCCCATGCTTCCAGCACACTAATGATTTTGCCCTGTACACGGAGGCCATTAAGTTTTTCAACCATCCAGAGAGCATGGTCAGGATCGCAGTCAGGACCATCACACTCAATGTGTACAAAGGTGAGTGAACGGCTCCCCGGCTCCACGCTGCACCTCTCTCTCTCTCTCTCTCTCTCTCTCTGTCTCCCTCCCTCCCTCCACCTCTCTCTTTCTTTCTCACCGCTCTCATATAACGCTACTACGCTGACGCTACTGCAGGTAACACACACACACACACACACACACACACACACACACACACACACACACACACACACACACACACCAAGGTTCACCTGGCTAATTTATAACATGAGAAGTTAATAGTTAAAGTTAAATTAATAGTAAATATTAATAGTTTCTTCAGTGATTAAAACATCTTGCTTTATGTTCTCTTGGTTTTTTTGCGAATGCCGTAAGGTTTATCTGGATTAATTTAGATTCTTTTTTATTTATTTTGATTTTTAATTATTAGACTTGATTCCATTCCTCTGTCGATGTTCCTACTAGGGGTGTGACAGATAACCTGCACAGAATCTTCCTTTTCCTTCACAGTGCACCTCGTTAAATGACACAATACGGTGTTTAACGCTGCAGTGGAAAGGACAGAGAGCTGGGAGACTTTATTGGTGATTGCGTTTTCTTTCGAAACAGGAAATCAAAGTGACGTTATGTCCAAAGGGAATATATATATACAATTTCGCTGTATTGTCACAATACCCAGGTGTCTATTTGATTAGTATTGGGATTCTGTAAGTATGATGAATTAATAAACATCCTGATTGAATATAATTTTTTTTTTCAGATTTTGTTAAAATTCGAAACAAATTAGCAGGATGCTGTGCTTGTCAGTATAGTGCGCCACCTGTTGTAGGAGAACAGCAATATTTCAACCACTTCACATGCAAACAAACATTATATGAAATTAAAATGTATAAAAAAATAGATTTTGAAATCAACTGAATTTTTTTTCTTTCGAAATGTGTATGACTTGCGGCAGCGTGCGTAACTGGAAATATTACTAAAGACTCATTTAAGCACGGTGCCTTAAAATCGCATTGTGTCATTTTTCAGTCTTCTCTCCTACTTTATACGAACTTTGTTCGGTGCCACTTTACGCTCTGGTGCTTTTCCAATTCAAATATTATAACAAGTCCTGGTCACATGACTGAATCTGTGCATAATTTTCTGTTATCAAACAGTAATTTAGCTAAGATAATATTTTCATCATGGTTTAGACACTCAGCCGTTACAATGATGACTGTAGAACTCGTATAAAATATAATCCGAGCACAACGTTAAATAAACTCTCAATCCCAACGGTGCCTGAAGTGAAGTCAGTTAGCTTTAGTTAACATCTGCTCTGTCACACTCCACATGTAAATGCAGAAAGAGTCTCCTGTCTCGGTTTTGTTCAGGGTTTTGTGTTACACCTCTGGGGTCTGGGTTTGTGCAGGGTGTGTAGTTGAGGTGCACTTTTTTTTTTTTTTTGAACACATTTTGAGCTCCACTTGTTCCATTCAGTCTCTTTAACCCTATTAACCATTTGTCTGTTCTTCCCTCCTCCATCTCTGGTGACTCCTGTGTGCCTTATTCCATTCCAGTCTCATGTAAGTTGCTCAATTTCAAAACTGTACAACTTTTTTTTTCTTTTTTTAAATTGTGCATGCTCACTTTAAAGTTATGAAATGTTTTATTTGGGAATTATTCTGTGCAATAATCTACAAATTCCAAAGGAAAAAAAAAGTAAAAATCATGTTTATTTGCTTTCTCATGGAAAAGGCTTTGGTTCACACAGCAGCACTGAGTAGCACCTGTGTTTAAGAGTTTATAGTCTTTAAAGCTTAACGCTGTATTTTCATAAAAATAGATTATTTTCTAAAAAAAAGAAGAAAAAAAAGGAAATGTCACCCATTTCAGCACAATAACCATGTGATTAACTACATCATCTTGTTTGTAAGCTGTAGTTTTAGTCTTTCATGCAGTACATTTGACATTTTCTCAGCTGCAAGGCACTTTGTCGCCTCTAGGTGGGGCTGGTGATTTTCACACATCAGTCATAAAATTCTCTTTAGCCAAGTGTTATATTGTTTATATACTTGCATATGTACAGAGTCAGCCTAAAAATGTATACACACTTCAGGGAAAGAAAAATACCATGATGTGTATTATATTAATATACTGTAATATTAGTAATATAAATATATATCGTAATTAGTAATAAAAATATATAGCAATAAATTTAGTATTAAAATGTTTAGACAAGTTTTTCTTTTCCTTAATGTATACATTTGTATATATATACACGTGTGTGTGTGTGTGTGTGTGTGTGTGTGTATCAATGTATTTTATTTAATAGAATTTCTTCATCAAAAAGGTGTGCTTAAGATCATGTTGTTTGTCTTCAGCTTAAGATCATAACATGTCATCTTAGTAAAGATGGCTAAGTATAAATGTTCAAAGTGCGAACCTCCTTTTAATACGCTGCAGTTTATTTTATGCAAAACTGACTAATTAGTTGTGCTTGTCATTAATTTGTTATCTTTTAATGTGTGTTGGCTGAATTTATTGTTTGATCATCGCTATTGATATAAAACGATTGGTTTAAGATTAAATGATCTGGATTGTGCTGTTGATCTCTGCGCTGGTTAACGAGCATGAGGATGTGTTTCTGATCGAGACGCTAACTCACTCTTTAGGCCTTTAAGGCCGCATGCTAAACAGTTTTAAACTTAATAAAAGTAAACAGCTTAAACTCTGCAGTATAATCAGCCGCAGTAACACCTGCACATTAAGTGATCTGAAGTTGGTCTGCATTAGTCAGCCTTCTTGTGTAGAGTGTACACACACATTTTCCTCAAATTTACAGGATATTCATGAAAAAAGCTTCATGTGCAAACGTTCATAAATGGTTTATTTGTAAATCCTTTTGTATTCAGTATAACGTTAGTATAAACATTAGACCTTCTTAACGTACGAGGTAAATATTTTTTTTGCAGACTCGCTCGACGCTATCAGCTTTAAGGCGTATTAAGGCATGCTTACACGGCTGCTGTTCAGGTCAGAGATCAACCTCCTGATTATTTCCTAAAGTGTCCTCCCGCTCTTCCTGCAGTGGACAACCAGCACATGCTGCACTACATCCGGGACAAAACGGCCGTGCCCTACTTCTCCAACCTGGTCTGGTTCATCGGCAGCCACGTCATCGAGCTGGACAAGTGTGTGCAGACGGACGAAGAGTAAGAACCGCGGTCATGTCGTGTTCCTTCTTCACTGTGTATTTCCTTTATTTTTTTATTTTTTTATTTTTTTTTTGCATTTATTCATATTTTGTGGTAGGAGTCTCTAGTATCAGAGATAAAGCTGTGAATATTTTGATGTCTTCAGCTTATTTATGAGCTTTCTGAGTTTTTTATTTTAAATTTTTGAGTGCCGTTGCGAGCAAAGTGCAAACGCTTTGGGACGGGCGTTCTGGAAAAATAACTATGTCTCATCCTATAGCGGCGCACCAGATTTAACACTGTGTGCGTGTGTGTGTGTACATAATGTAGATAAACCACTGACATTAGTGTTAAGACGGGGCAGATTTGTGGAAATCTGTGTAAACAGGAATGATCGTCTGGAGGTGTGATTATTATCTGTTTATTTGTAGTTTTGATAGCAAACACTAGAGGGCAGTGTAGGACAGGCAAAAAACCTTTTTGAGCTTCTTTTGAGACGGCTTGAACGAAGAAGACGTTTAATGTAATACATTAAAAATAAATAATCTATTGTTGCAATGATCTAGATGTGGGATAAAAAATATATATTTTTGAAAGATAAAAAAAAAAAGTAAATAATCAGTTTTTATTAGTTTGCTTGGTTGAGCCCTGAAACGTTTAAGAAATAAGAAGTCCAGTGGACACGACAACCTCACCTGGATGACTAAGAATCTTCACACATTAATAATTCGGTGATACAGATACAAACGTGCGTCCGTTCTTGTTTTTATCTTCCCCAGGCATAAGAACAGAGGGAAGCTGAGCGACCTGGTAGCCGAACACCTGGATCACCTGCACTACCTGAACGACATCCTCATCATCAACTGCGAGTTTCTGAACGACGTTCTGACCGATCACCTGCTGAACCGCCTCTTCCTGCCTCTTTACGTCTTCTCATTGGTCAGCCAGGAGCAGGTGAGCGCGGCCCACATCTTTAATCCTGAACATCCCAATCATCAGTTAAGAAAATACTAACTGATCATTCTGATGTCGTTTGACATTAAAGTGGAAATACTATTTGGTTGTTACTGTAGTGTATGTGTGAAATACAACAGGAACTCTTTGTACAAGTCAAGTCAAGTAGGATTTTATTGTTGTTTCATCCGTACAAAGTTCAGTACACAGTGACACGAAACAGCGTTCCTCCAGACCCAAGGCGCTACAATAGCATGAATTAACAAAACTACTAAAAGGACTATATATGCTGTAAGATAAGGAGTAAACCTCCCTGTGTCACTCTGTTATAGGAAAATAATCAACCACACCAAAGCTGAGTCATTGTCACCACACCAGAATAGATCATTTTTCCTATATCATTTTTTTTTTAATTCAGCGCAAAAAATTAAGGAACTGGTCAAACTTATAAAACTCCCTAGTAGTCATAGTTTTTTTCCCCCCTTGCCATCATTTTTTTCTCTCTCTTCCACTCTTAAGATACTAATATGAAACATATTCCTTGCTAAAAGTGAAAGTAAATTCCTTTGTCCTGAGCTTCTTTCGTCTGACCTTTACAAAGGACTCACACTGGAGACACACTGGAGATCCCTAAATGTTCTTTGAAAAATAAGCATCTGTTATAAAGCACCGTTTTTTAAAAATTTTATATATGTTTTGTCAGGTTTTTTTTTTTTTTTGCTTTTTGAATGAGCTGTTGCTATAGAAACGATAACGTGTTGTGATTTACAGCTGCCCTGTTCTCAGAGAACTTTAATCAGTGCGGTCAGAATGTGGACTTGGACAGCGCTGTGGGATAAAAAAAAAACTGACCCTTCATGAATGGAGAGCAGCTTTTAAAATAAATACTTTTGGCCATCATGACTGATTCTCTAAACGGACCATTAGTTTAATATGATTGTTATTACTGGCGCGGCTGTTTTACTCGCAGTGTGTCATATTGCTCCGAAGGCCAACAGTCTGAGCGTCTCGCTGTCTCACAGTTACTCGTCTCTGACTCGGGCAGAGATCAGTTACTCAGTCAGAGCAGATTCTCCTACACGCAGTACGGACCGGTACGTGATGTGGGGGTTTTATCAAAAGCTATCGGTATTTATCAAAGCTGTATAGTGTATTGTGTGCCGTCGTCGCCCTTGGCTTGCTCATAAGGGACATTTTTACTTTCTCCAACACATTTCCATAATCTTTTACTTTTGTGAAGCTGCTTTGAGACAATGACCATATAAATAAAATTGAATTGAATTATTGTATATTACATCTGTATTAGAACAAATAGTGAAGATACAATTTTACACATAGAGTGCAGTATTTCAGCTTTGTATATCTGCTAATGTAATATATGGAGTCGGTCGAGTCATCAACACTGGCTAAATAACTGGCTAAGCAACAGCTGAACTCCAGGCTCGAGTGTATTTTCTTCAGTGCATTTTCAGATGTAACATTCTGGTGGTTCAAAAAAAGTGAAAGCTGGTTATGATAAAAAGCATTGCAGGGTTCTAGCATACGGAGCTGTGTAGCTCGAGACCCTACAATGTGCATCAGAACTGGATCATGGAGCAATGGAAGAAGGTGGCCTGGTCTGACGAGTCACGTTTTCGTGTGTGTGTGTGTGTGTGGGGCTTACTTGGGGAACAGCTGGCTGCACAAGGTGATGCGTTGGGCGATCTTCTGCCGGGTAACCTCAGGTCCTGGCATTCATTTGGGATTAACTTTGTTGAAGCCACCCACACCAGATACACCCCTCCATGGAGACCGGGGTTTCCTGATATCAGTGACCTCATTCAGCTCAGCACACATTGTTCAGGAACGGGTCTGAGGAACATGACAAAGAGTTTGAAGACTGAGTTCCGATCGAGTGTGTGTGGGATGTGCAGGAAAAACAAGTCTGAAATCCTCCCTGGAATTACAGGACTTAAAGGCCACCCACCCACACACACCCCTTCAGAGGTCTAGTGGAGTTCCGGGCTCGACGGGTCACGGCACAACGACGCCTTCCATAATACCAGCCAGGTTGTTTTAATGTGATGGTTGTGCAGGCAGACGAGGCAGTTATTTAAATGCAAGTCATTTGTTAATAATATATTTATTCCCATGCAAAACAGGGAAATGCAGAGAGTATGATGCACTTTTCAAAGTATTCTATATTTAAATAAAGACTGATTTGCTTGTAAGATAAAAAGGCCTCTGATGCTACTGACCTTTAATGGTCTTTCTGTTCTTGCGGAATAATGATGTGTTCATGCTTTGATTTCATGTGTTGATTTCTCTTTCGTTTTTGATGCTTCTAGTCTCCATCTAAGGTTAAATAAACATAAAAAATAGTAATCATAATACTATTGTATTACGTAATTAATCCTGTGACCAAGAAGTGACTAAAATAATAACAAGTCTAAAGTGATATTATTTTAAAATTTTTCAGTAGTATGCATATTTGCTACTAATTCTTCTGAATCATATATCCGTAATATATTAGTCGTGTTATAAAGCATAAATGACTCTTGATAAAGATGAATGTAAAATGTCATATCGTGTTTAACGTAACTCTAGCTTATGATTTACTGCCAGGTTAAAATGAGACACATATTATAATACCGGATCCTGTATTACAGTATGTTACATGTAGTGCAACATCACACACTCTTATTTGCTTTTATGAGCACCTTTTATTATGCATTATGTACCCTGACATTACAAGTTTGACTTTATACAATACTAACACTTTATTCTTGTAACTTATAACCGGTGCATATTTATACAGATAATAGTGTGTGTGCTGTTATGTATAACATACAACATGTTATAAATATACAGACTGCATGATGCATTATAAGTACAGGATTTACTTTATATAAATATCATACTTCTCATATTTATATTGTTCCGCCTTTTTATTTCTTTGTTTAATGTCGAATGTTAAATGATGCATCATCATAGGTCTGATTTGGGATAAAGAAAATTGTTTGATAAATTGGTATAAGAGGAATAAAACACTCTGCATGGTGCTGTTTTAGAAAAATAATCATCAACAGTAACTCCCTAACCACACTCAGGGTTAAGACGGCTGCGGAGTGAGCGATGATGTGTCTATGATAACAAGTGTATAAAATTTTGTCTGTGACGCTTTGTGTTTTTTTTTATGTTTTATTTTCAGAGTGAAGAGCGCGAAGTGAAGAGTGTGAAGATTAACCCTCAGGTGTCCCTCTATCTGCTCTCCCAGGTA
>JAAGKR010004795.1:0-57313 GCA_011419295.1 Clarias macrocephalus | reverse complement strand
TCTCTTTGTACAAATCAAAGTGAGTGAATGAATTTGCGTGTATGAGTTGGCCTTCAGTGGCTGCAGCTTTTATTTGGGATGGGGAGGGGGGAGGGGGGTGGTTGGGGTTGGTGGTGGGGGGGGGGGTTGTTGCAGAAGTATTCTGTACAAAAAGACAGAGAATTGTAGACACTGTTGTAAAGTGTCATATGATAAGGGTATTTTAGTACTCCATTCATTTTTAAAATGGTTCTGTCTATAAAATACATCTTGTGACTCTTGTGATAAATCATTCGAGAAATCATGTGCTATTGCCACAGCAATTTACCAACCATTAAAGAACTTGTTACACTTTTTAAGCATTCATAATTACAATAAACATCTTCAAAAAAGAATGACTCCAGAAATTTTTTAAAATAACAGATAGTTATTATTTTTTTATTTATAGGCTGGTTTAGAGTAAAAACAGGTTGTTTGTGTGGCCGTGCAGCTTATCACCACCGGTGAGAGATCAGTGGAAACCTTTACACCAGCAAATACAACATTGTTCACACAGATGGGTGTACACTCTCTTTAAACTCCGTTATTTATCCAGTGGTTATAAGAGTGGGTTTAAAACCACCACCAGTGAAGTTGTTTTATTTATTATTGAGTTTCTATAGTTATTCATCTTTTTTATTGTGTCTAATATTTAAACTACAGGAAATAGGCCTATAACTAATGTTGGCTTGAGTCTAATGACAATTTTAATTGTGATTCATGGAATTATTCTCCAGCTAAAAGTTAGCTTTAACCCTTAAAATGCCACTGAATAAGCCACTGTTTGTTTTTATTCCTTTAGATGTAGTAGCCGCTTTGGCGTATTTCAAACATTACTGACTGTTATGGAATTCAGTCATGGTCATGAACAGCTAAAACTTTCTTCTCACTGTGCATTAAATATATGTGCAATATACTGTGCAACACCACTGTGCAATATACTGTGCAATACCACAGATATTTATTTAACTTATTTGTAAGTATCTCACACCCTACTCCATTTGATGTTAACCAAAAAAATCAATCCTACTCAATTTGTTGTAATTTTCTATTTTATTTTTTTCCTGTTTTGTGTCGTGCTGTTTTGTCTTGTTATTTCGTTTTGTCCTGGAGCTCTGTCACTAAAACAAATTCCTTGTACGTGCAAGCGTACTTGGCAATAAAACTCTTCTGATTCTGATTAAACTTACTATGTAGTGACTCATGAAGGCCACATGAGGTTGCTATTTCTCAAAAACAGAAGATGTGCTGACTTATTACATAGTTACAACGTATAAACCGTTCAGAACAGGCTTTTTATTTTTATTTTAATTTTTTTACATAGCATGGATTAAAACATGGGATGTGTACTGTACCATGGCCGAGAAGTGCAAAACAAAATAACAAAACTAAAATCAAAATAACAAATAAAAAAACAAAATAACAAAACCTAAACCAAAATAACAAATTAAAAAAATAAAATAACAAAACTGAAAACAAAATAACAAGTTCCAAAACAATATAACAAAAACAAAACTAAATAACAAAACCAAAAACAATACAACAAATAAAAAAACACATATCCAGGACATATCCAGAAACGAAATACCAATTGAGAAAACACAACGACAATTCACTCAAACCGGAAAAGGTAGGTAAAGTTTGCAAATGAAATTCTTATCGCTGATTGGAAGAGACTTCTGTCACTCAAAAAATACGCCATCAAAAAAACATCAAAAGTATTGTCAAGTGAAGTCAATTTTATTTTTAAAGCACATTTAACAAAACTTAGTTGGCCAAGGTGCTGTACAATCCTAAAATACTAAAAATAATCATTAAAAGAAAATACTTCTAAGTGTCCGTCAGACTGCAGTACTTCCTGTATATTTTGAGTGACAGATGTTTCGTCCAATCAGCGGTAAGAATCAACATGCTTAGGTTGGGTTGCGAATTAAATCCTACCGCTAATCTTGGGTGGCAGATGTCTCGTCCAATCAGTGGTAAGAATGTCATTCGCAAGCCACACCTACCTTTTTTCAGCTTGTTGATTCTTCCAGTCAGCGCTAAGAATTTATTTCGAGAACTATACTTTCCTTTTCCGGTTTGACTGAATTGTCTTTTTTTTTTTTGTAATTTATTTATTTATTTTTTAATAACAAAAAAGAAGAAGACAAAAGAAAAAAAAATTGTATATACAAACAGAAAGCCAGAGTATAATAAAACAATAGAACAATCACAAAGTGGAGATTCTACAAACTAAGAAGACACAAAGGAAGAATACAGGGAAAAAGTTTTCATTGCTTTAGAGTCTTGAAGAGTTTCTATATATCTGTTTACATCGTTTTTAAATACAGGGAAAAATGGTTTAGCGCCAGTAAATTTTTGTTTATGGATATGATATTTAGCTAGTAGTAAACACAAATGAATTATGTAATATTTCCCACTCTTCTCTTTTGAGTAGCCGAAAAATCCAAACAAAACATCTTTGAAACAGAAAGAAAAGTCACTCTCAAAATGAGATTGAATAAATATTAAGAACTGTGTCCAAAAAGTCTCTGTGTATGAACCCTGCCAAAACAGGTGAAAAACATTTTCTTCATCAGACTGACAAAAAGAACAATTCACTTCAATGTCTGACTTATATTTCCTAAAAAAGGCTTTGGACGGATAACATTTGTGTATTAATTTGTATGTTATTTCTTTTACTTTATTCGTTAAAAGATACTTTTGAGGCAAGGACCATACTTCCTCCCAGGGTAAATCCTCTACAATACCATTCCAGTATGATATCACATAAGGAACTGTAATGACCTCTCTCTGGAAGAGGGCTCTGATTTTATCATTTCTTTTCCGTTGCTCTACAGAGAAGCAAACTCCTCCGACCACTGTGTCAGTTAATTTCAAAGAATACGAGCACGGCCAAGGAAATGTAGAGCCTTGTAATAGTAAACGCACCCCAGAGGGTGTAGCATTAGAAACAACAGCATATTCATTAGCAGATATAGGAATATTGTATTTCTGTAAAAATAATTATAAAGTCTGCCATGTGTGTTAAACAGTTGTCCAACTAAAGGAAAGTTATTTTTGAACAAATTATCAATGAAAAGTGATTTGTTCTTGTAAAGGACATCCTTATTGTTCCATAAAAAATATCGATGTGGAGAAAAATTGTGTTTGTATATTAGGGACCAAGCCAAGAGCATCTGTTTATGGACATTAGAAAGTTTGATAGAGATCTTTGTAATGTTATATAATTACAGAGTAGGAGAAAATTTAGGCCACAAGAAAATGTAATTTGGGATAATATTCCAGAGAGAGAAGGGATTATCAATAAAATTCCTAAGCCAATTGATTTTAAAGGTGTTGTTTAAGGTAATAAAATCTAGAAAATCAAGTCCTCCCTTTTTTTAGTGGATTCATCAGTACTGATTTCCTAATAAAGTTCAACATAACATCAGTTTAACATAATATCAGCTTTTTTTAAGGTACCCTTATCCACCTCCAAGGAAAGAGCTGCGTAAGTAAGTCTTGATAGTCCTTCAGCTTTAGAGAGTAAGATTCTTCCTCTTATTGAAAGATCTCTCTGTAACCAAGAATTGAGTTTCTTTTGGGTTTTTATTATTAAAGGATCAACATTTAGTTTACATCTTGTTTTTTGGTCTTTATTAATTGCGATACCTAAATAAGTAACTTGATCTTTCACAGGAATATTACAAACTGACGGATTATTACAGCTTTTAATAGACATACACTCGTTTGATATTTAAATGGAGCCCAGAAGCTCTAGAGAAGGAATCAATCCATTTTAAAGCTAAAGGAATCTGGGAGGCGTCATTCAGAAACAAAGTGGTGTCATCAGCCAGCTGGCTAATAATAATTTGTCTATTGTCAATTATAATTCCTTGTAACTCACTGCTGGAAATATGCAAAGTTAAAAATTGAGAGGCAACAAGAAATAAATATGGAGATATAGGACAGCCTTGTCTTACTCCATGTGACAAAGTAAATCTTGGAGAGGTTCCGAATTTTAACTTAATAGTACTATTACTATTTTTTAGTCCTAATAGCTTTACAAAATAAATCACCAAACCCAAATTTGGTAAGTGCTTGAAAGATGAAATTACGTTCGAGTGAATCAAAAGCTTTGTAGAAGTCTAAAAAGAGCAAGGAGCTATCATTAGGGACGAGATCCTCATAATCTAAAAGATCCAGGACTAACCTTATATTATTTGTAATGTGTCGTTTTTCCATAAAACTTGATTGTGATTCGTCTATAATAGAGTTAAGGACATCTATAATTCTTTTTGCAAAAATTAAAGCCAGAATTTTGTAATCGTTATTTAATAGAGTAATTGGTCTCCAATTTTCTAAACATTCTTTGTCTTTGTTAGGTTTGGGTATTAAGGTAATAATCCCTTGTGTCATAGTCGGTGGAAGTAATTCTAGATCTAAACTTTCCTCAAATACTTTAAGTAAGAACAGAGATATTTCTTCGGCAAACATCTTGTATAACTCAGATGTTATACCATCACTGCCTGGACTTTTATTCTCTTTTAAACTCTTAATAGCCTGTCGAACTTCTGAATGAGATATATTGCTATCACAAGCATTTTTATCTTCTCTTGAAATTACTTTGTTAGAAATAATAGAGTCAAAAAAAAAGGTTGGCCGATTTATTGCAAAATCTTGAGGTACAAAAGTTATTATAAAAGTTGGAACAAAAAGATGCTATTTCCTTAGGATTATCAAGAATTCTATCATCTGTCAGAGACGTTCAATAGAAGAATTTAGATAATTTGACTTTTCCAGCCTGAAAAAATAGACTGAATTTTGCTCTCCTTCTTCCAGCCATTTTTTTCCTGGATCGAACATAGGCTCCCTTAGCTTTAGATCTATATATGTCATCTAATTTATTTAGAAGTTTAGAGTACTCAAGCTTTTGATTCTCTGTCAATGGTTCCTTTAATAAAAGATTGTTTAGTTGTGAAAGAGTATCGTCTTCTAAAATTCTATTTTGTTTCATTACATTGCTTCCAAATTTTCTCAAGAATTTCCCTAATTCGTATTTCAAAAGCTCCCAATTGGATCTATAAGCTTTCTGTAAATTGGCTCTTCCCCAGTAAGACTGGATAAGGTCCTTAATTTGTTTCTTCACCATTTCGTATTTAAGCAGGGAACTATTCAATTTCCAAAGTAAAGCTTTTGGAGCATTGAGTGCTACAATTGGGGATAGATTGACTAAAATAGTGATGGCTTTATGGTCAGACATAGGGCTATTGCAAATGTTAAAAGAAATTTTATTACTGCTTAAGGTTTTAGAAATCAGCCAGTAGTCAATCCTGGATTGCCTTGAACAGTTTTTGTTACACCAGGTATACTGTGTTACGTCTCTCCAGATGTCGACTAAGTCAAATTTATCCATAAATGCAGTGAGATATGAGTTTGTGGATACAGCTTTCCTTGGAGGGTACCAATCAAGCATGTCATTCATTGTAATGTTAAAATCCCCACCTAAAATTAAAAAAGCAGTCGGATATTTACCTAATGCATATCTAAGTTTTTGATCTATCCTGTCAAAGAGATTGCGGTTTTCTGCAACAGAGTTGTATCCATAGATGTTAATAATAATTAGTATATATTGATTGATATGAACTACCATCAGCAGAAAATGACCTAAAGGATCAGTACTGGTTTCCAAAATACTACCATTAAAGTTATACTTCACAATCCCTACTCCAGCAGAATGTTCTGTCCCATGTGATAACCATATATCGTTGCCCCACCGTGACCTCCAAAATTTGGTATCTTTAGATGTAGAGTGACTCTCCTGAAAGAAACAAAAATCTCCTTTGTGCCTTTTAGAAAACAAGAATAATGCTTTTCTTTTAACATTATTTTTTAATCCCCTGGCATTTAGAGAAAATGGAGATAAAGACATATAAAATAAAATAAGAACACCTAAAGAACAAGGTATAAAAACAAGATATTAACTATAGATATTAACTAGAACAGAAGAAACATCACTAGAATCACAGGTAAAATATGTAAGAATCGCCAAACCCTGCAACATAGAACAAGGAATCAGAACAACATGAGTAAAGTCTTTATTATTTCTTTTTACCCCTTAGTCCCATTATTTATTCTTTCGTTCCTTTTTCAGGCATTTAGACTTTGTAATTACTTCTTCCAAGCAAGCACATGGTCTCAAAGTCAACTAAGGATGGCCATAAGTACCACGAAGCATATCTGGTGTGCTGAGATGCTGATGAATATGTCACAATATCATTCAATTTAACTAATCATTTGTAGAAATCCTTTTCCTGTCAATATATGCACACCTTCCCCTCTCTGCTCCTGAATACCAGCCGCTCGAAGATTCCACCTCCTTTTGTAAGCGTCCATTACTTCGCATTTGTCACGTAACGCACAGTTTTCTTTTTGGAGTGTTTCCACCTTGTTCTGTAACTTTAATTGTTAACTCTTCCACTTGATTGCTCGTGAACTCAAGGGCCTCGGTCACACTGTTTAGTGAACTCGTGTTGTCTCTCACAGATGCCTCGAGAGTTTGTATCCGATTCAGAATTTCCATTTGCACATTTTCAACTCTCTGCAAAACTTCCAACAGTTGCGAATAGGAGGCTGTCGGATTTTCTGGAACCATTTTATCACTAATTTTAGTTTTTTTTGGAAGGCGGTTTAGGAGTTTCAGGTAAAGGAACTTTAAACCCTGAGGCATTCGATGTGTCACTGACTTTGAATGCAGCATCCAGAGATTTCTTCGCGGTGGAACGCACATATAGATAAACCTGCAGGTTTATCTATTTCCATCGTACTCGTCGATAAGTTATAAAAACGAAAGAATGAAAGAAGACTTCCTCAAATCAGTAAGACTGTTGATATTTTGTATCCTTTTACATATTCAATCTTCTATTAATTACATATGGATGCAGAGCTTCGGCACCTAAGTGTTACTCAGTCGCCGTCTTGGCCCCCCCCTACCCCCCCCCCCCCCCCCCCTTGACTGAATTGTCGTTGTGTTTTCTGATTTGGTATTTTGTTTCTGGATATGTAGTTGTGTTTTCTCATTTGGTTTATTGTTTTGGGTTTTGTTATTTTGTTTTTGAATTTGTTATTTTGTTTTGGGTTTTGCTATTTAGTTTTTTAATTAGTTCTTTTGTTTTGTTTTTTGTTATTTTGTTTTTGAATGTTATTTTGTTTTCTGTTTTGTTATTTTGTTTTTGAATGTTATTTTGTTTTCTGTTTTGTTATTTTGTTTTTGAATGTTATTTTGTTTTCTGTTTTGTTATTTTGTTTTGGGTTTTGCTATTTAGTTTTTTAATTAGTTCTTTTGTTTTGTGTTTTGTTATTTTGTTTTTGAATGTTATTTTGTTTTCTGTTTTGTTATTTTGTTTTTGAATGTTATTTTGTTTTCTGTTTTGTTATTTTGTTTTGCACTTCACGGCCACCGTAGTACTGCATATGATGGTGGTGTAGACAATAAGGAAATAGGTAATTAGAGGTGGACCTAATAAATTGTTTTGAATGTATTAATGATGCTTTCATACTCCTGTTGATAGTGATGCGCACTTAATTAAATTACCAATTTGTCTTCCTGTGATTATAAAAACAAGATAATCATGATTATCTTGATTACTGTTGTGGATGTAGTGCATCCAGTTGCTTTACAGCAGTGTGCATTTGAAGCTCACTGAAAGCCCACACTCACTCTAAGCCAGACTGTTACAGGTGAAATACAAGAAGTGTTCAAGTCAAACCAGGATTTTTCATTGTGCATTATAACAAATATATACAGCCTTATTTAAAATATTGAAAGTGCAACACTATTATTTAGTCTCAACACCGTCTTGTTTAAACGTCAATTCATTCATGAAAAATTTCATCACAAGTGCCATTTTGACTCGACCGCCTCCTTGTACAGTACCAACACTACTCCTATTGCACATAATGACCTCAGCAGAACAGAAATACACCCTCCAGGACCCGGTCGAGGGTGTTTTTGCATCAACAGTTGCATGTCACATGCTCTCAGACTAGACAAGTCTATTTATGGTAAGTTTTCACAATGCAGTGGCTCATGTGAATGTAATAGGATGTTTGACTATAAGAGTCAGCTGTGTTTTAGGCATGAATGTAATGTTACAAGGACAATGGCGTGCAGGTGTTAACGCTAAACATCCTCGTCTGACGCAGAGATAATATGAGGCATGAATCATGCCATGTAACAATCACAGTACAGAATTAGATTTCCACCTAAATTTCAAGTATGGTTACATTAAATGCTAAACATACCAGCGCATCTCTTTACATTTCAATTGACTAAAATTTTGTTCTTTATAAATGCAATATAAAAATATGCAGATTCCTTTTTTCCCCCCATTATCCTAATATACGTTACTCATGTCTAAATCCGTGGACAAAAGTTTTGAGAATGGCACAAACATTCATTTTTACAAAGTCTGCCGCTTCAGTGGTTTTAGATCTTTTTGTCATATGTTACTCTGGTATAATAAAGTATAATTACAAGCATTTCATAATTGTCTCAGGATGCTTTACTGCTGGCATGACACAGGACTGATGGTAGCGCTCACCTTTGGACAAGCTTTTTTTCTGGATGCCCCAAACAATCAGAAGGGGGATTCATTAAAGAAAATAACTTTAACCCAGTCCTCAGCAGTCCAATGCATGAACCTTATGCAGAATATCAGTCTGTGTCTTCTTTGTTGCCCTTCTTCAAATGTATGAAGGTGAGCACTTCCTTTACATTTACGTTTAGGCATTTGGCAGACACTCTTGTCCAAAGCGACTTTGTAGTTTCTGTCATTAGATAGATCCTTACACTGAGTTACTAGGTTACTAACAAACTACCATCAGTCAAGCACTGTTGGAAAAGTTAAAAAAAAAAATTTTCAGCCCAAGTACTGAAGAAACAGATATGTCTTAAGTCGTCTTTTTTGGATTTTTCCCCGATTTTCTCCCTAATTTAGTCATGTCCAATTCCTCCCCGTCACTAGGGGGCTCAAACATTAAGGCTACTACCACTCAGCCGAGAGGGCCGAAGACTATCACGTGTTTCCTCCGAAACACGCGACGCCAGCCGACCGCATCTTTTGGAACTGCTCGCTCGCGCACCGTTTGGGGGCAGCGTAACACACTCGGAGGACAGCGCTATCCGCTCCCTCCGCTGCGCGAGCTCACATTGACTGTAGAGCCGTGATTAATGTGGGAACCCCTCATCCCTCCCCTCTGAGAGGGCTCGGCCAATCAGCTCTCTCTAGACCTCCGGCTGCGAGAGGTTACAGCACCACCCGGGATTCGAACTAGCGATCTCCGGATGATAGGGCGAGCACTTTACCACTGCACCACTCGGAGGCCCTTAAGTTGTCTTTTAAAGATTACCAAAGACTCAGCTGTACTGACATCTACAGGAAATTCATTCCACCACCTTTGAGCCCGGGCATTAAAGAGTCTAGATGCACACGTTCGTCAATCCCTGAGAGATGATGGGACCAGCCGAGCAATGCTGGAGGATCGGAGGGAATGTGGTGCGGTGCGAGGTTTGATTAGAGCTGAAAGGTTATGTGAGTGCAGCTGCATTCTGGATCACCTGCTGAAGACGAGTGGTGGACAGAGGCAAACCTGCCAGGACTGAATTGCAATTGTCCAGCCTTGAAACAACAAGGGACTAAACAAGCACCTGAGTAGCCTCTGAAGAAAGAAATGGCCAAATTCTCCTGATGTCGTAAAGAGAAAATATACAGGAGCGAGTCAAAGGTTAGCAATCTGTGGAGAACTTGGTGAAGCATAGTGAGACCATGCATGTGTGGCGTTGCTTCTCAGCCAAGAGAATGGACTCACTCACAATTTTGCCTAAGAACACAGCCATGGTACAAAAACATTCTTCAGGAGAAACTTCTCCCAATAATCCAAGACCAGTTTGGTGACAAACATCGCCGTTTCCAGCATGATGGAGCTCCTCGCCATAAGGGGAGCCAGACTGTACAGTAACTACCCAGACCATAATCCCATTGAGAACTTGTGGTCAAGCCTTAAGAGGCGGGTAGACAAACAAAAACACACAAATTCTGACAAACTCCAAGCATTGACTAGGCAAGAATGGGCTGCGCCATCAGTCAGGATGAAAACATTGAAGCAGCAGACTTTGTGAAAATGATTATGTTTCATTCTCAAGACTTTTGTCCACAGCTATAGAGTTGAAGAAGCTAGAACATTCTCTTAATGAAACGCCACCAGATTATTAGATTAGGAAGTAATTTAAGATTGTGACCATGATAAGTATCAATCTACGAGAGGGAATGACAAGTTGCTCTTTGACCTAGAGAGAAATGTACAGTGAAAACTCTGATGGAGAATTGACGAGGCTTGATTTTCCATTGTGTTGTGCCAGTCTCCTCTGGCGCACAAAGGGCAAATCTGTTTCATAACAGGAAACAAAACAGAATTCCTGCTTGCATCCAAATCTTCTGCCACCATGTATACAGAGATATAAATAGCAGCATCACTGGAATAGTGTAAACATCGCATGCTGTAAATTCTCAGAGATGGCAGACAGGAAAAGATTTGTCCCGTGCATGGAAAAAGGAAAGACACAAAAGAAAGTTGGTGTGTTTTTATGGGTGATCTTTCACAACAGTGGGAAGTTCTGCTATTAAAGGTTATCTGCAATTTGGAGAGCTTCCGTCCATCTGGGACATCCACCTCGCCTCATGCAGCGCAGCAGAAATGTTTACAGGCTTGTCTGACCCTAGACACCCCAGCCACACCGCATTCCATCCGGCACGCAGAACTGCAATCCGACGGCCAGGAGCAGAAGGCTCTGAGAAAAAATGGCATTTAGAGACCTGGGTAATTTTGCTATCTGGGATGGCAGTGATCTCTTTCAGCAGAATAATGCACCCTGTTCCGACCCACAGTCCAAAGACATGCAGATTAGGCTAACTGGCGTTCCCAAATTGCCCGTAGTGTGTGAATGCACATGTCTTGATGGGAATGATGGAAATGGGAATAAATAAAGTGGTAATTACCATTGTACCTAGTTGGACAACAGAGGTTCCTAGTTGGTTGGTTGGTTGGTTGGTTGGTTGGTTGGTTGGTTGGTTGGTTGGTTGGTTGGTTGGTTGGTTGGTTGGTTGGTTGGTTGGTTGGTTGGTTGGATGGATGGACCACACTACTGGGGTAGCTCAGTGTTTAAGGTGTTGGACTACAGATTGGAAGAATCCCAGGTTCAAACCGCTGCACCACCAAGTTGCCACTGTTGGTCCCTTGTGCAAGGCCCTTAACCCCCAACTGCTCAGATGTGTTTAGAAGTAATGTAGAAATAAAGGTGTCTGTAAAATGTTGTACATTTAAAAACTGTTAAATTGAGAATCTTACATGAGATTTTAAGGGGTGATCAGGTAGAGTTCTTTTAAACTCATAAAAATGAAACGATTGCAAAGGATGTTTACAGTTCAGGCTAATTTGCATATGAAAATTTCACTCTGCTCCCAACATCCAGCAATTTCACCTCAGACATGAACCTGAAAATGCGAGACGTACAAAATTTGTATGAGTGAGCAGAGATATTACTTTTCAATAACAATCAGCTTACATACTACACATCAAAGGTCATATTCAGAGTTAAATGCGTATCGAGGACTGAAATAAGCAATGACTTTACACACGAGGTAAAACAGGTATACATGCCAGAGGTCATAATAATAGTGATAAGCTTAGAAGATTACTTAGTCTATCATTAACTTTAGTGTCCCAATTAAATGCTGAAAAATATTTTAACCCCCCAATATATATATATATATATATATATATATATATATATATATATATATATATAGTACACTACATTTTTATTAATCTATTACAGGAACATTTTTATGGCTTAGGTGTAGCTCTATGTACAATACAGTTTAATTCTCATAAGTTGATGCATACAAGTGCAGGTGATTTCACATGAGCCGTTGCAGCAGTAAGGTGAGTAAGAGTGCTTCCAGTCTTGCAACTGACTCAGTGTGCTTCCTGACAGGATACACAGCAGTGCCCGGCGGGCAAAACAAAGACGTTGGATCTTAAAGACTTTTCCAAACACAAACACAAACATACACACATATTCTTAGAGGCCCCACTGGCACTGGCGATCTTTTCACAACAGGATATTCGTGTTAAAGATAGACAAAGGTCGAGGCATTTTACATAACACTTTGCACGAGAGCCAATACCCTGATTCCCTTCACTCCACATTAGTCACACAATCCGTGCTGATGTGGACACAACAGATATAGCCAATGCACGAACAACAAAACTGCACCTGAGGGTTCATTATAAACAAAATTGTTCTGGTCATCCTGCTTTTTTAAAACACATCCTGTTCCTTTCCATGAATTGATTACATCTTATGACACGACTCATGCCTGTGTGTATATATATATATATATATATATATATATATATATATATATATATATATATATATATATATTGTTAAGGTCTTGGTGTTGAACTACGGAACTTGTGTATACTGTATATACTGTAAATTTACAATACCATATAAATATAAATACCAAGTACGGGAATGTTCAAGTTTCCTTATCAGTATCTGATAATTAACAAAACATTATAATTCTCTTGCATACAATTTTGTAAGCAGTATTTAATCATTTAACTGTTAAAACCAAACACTTCTTACTCAGACTTTTCTATTCCACTTATTCTGTACAGGGTATCAATACATCGCAGGGCACAAGTACCCACACACTCGAACACTTTTATACTCAAGCACAATCCTTAGACTGTGGGAGGAAAGGAATCCTTGGACTGTGGCAGAAAACCTTGAGCACCTGGAAGAACCGGCAACTGGCTAGAAACTGGCTTTTACAGAAAGTCAGAGGTGCTGACTAACAGAGTTACCTGTAACAGTGTGCCCATGTTTGATAGCATGGACACTTAACATTATACAGAGAAGCAATGGTTCCATGTTTTTAGGACTCAAACATGGAACCGCGAAAGTCACTTACTCACTCGCTCATCTTCTATACCACTTTATCCTGTATTCAGGGTCGTGAGGGGCCTAGAGCATATTCTAGGAGACTTAGGGCACATGGACAGGGTGAAAATCCATTGCAGGGCACAGACACACACATACGCTCACTCTTTCACACACTATGGGCAATTTGGGAACGCCAATTAGCCTGATCTGCAAGTCTTTGGACTGTTGGAGGAAACCCACCAAGCACGGGGAGAACATGCAAACTCCATGCACACAGAGACGGGAATCGAGCCTGGCTAGGGATCGAACCCGGACCCTGGCGGGGCAAGGCGACAGTGCTAATCACTACATGGAGCTGATATTCTAAAGTGGAATAAGAGGAAATATAATTACACTAACTTTCTGTTGCCACCTCCACCAGTCGCAGTTGGTTGGTTCAAATTGGTTTAAATGAAGAAACAAATCACATCTGTTGATAATAAATGGTGTTTGTGGAACAGTTCTATAAAAGCAATATGGTTGTGCTGCTGTGCTGAATATCAGCACAGCTACAGTATGATGCCTTCTCCTAAAACTGCATATTGTTAATTATATTTGCTAATTATCAGTAAGTCAGTAGTATAGACACCCAGACTACTGGTATAATTTGTGAAGTCCTCGTACAATTTGTCCTTAAAGTACATTTTGAGCACAACTTTTACTTGAACTTGTAGTAGGCATGTACTTCTACTTCTACGCCTTGCACCTCCAGGATCTGGGTTCGATTCCCATATGCATGGAGATTGCTTGTCCTCCCTGTCCTTGGTGAGTTTACTCCGGGTACTCCGGTTTCCTCCCACAGTCCAAAGACTGTGTCAAATTCTCAAATTGGCCAAAGTGTGTGTGTGCATGAGCATGTGACTGCGTGTTTATGTATGTGTGTGTGTCCTGTGATGGATCGGCACTGGGGTATACCCCGGTGTCTCCTAAGTCTTCTGGGATAGGCTCCAGGCCAATGCAACCCTTAATACAGGATAAAGCGGTATAGATGTGAGTGAATGAGCTAAACTCCATCAACTTTTAAAGGCAAAAGTCTTCAGTAAATCAGTGGTTAACATTCTGTGCTAGTCACTGGAATGTTGTTAGTTTAACCAGACGTCATGCCAAAAAGCCACTGTAAAGCCTTGCTTCACTTTGTGCTTGGATCAGACTCAGCTGGAATGTACTTTGGATGAAAGTGTTTGCCAAATAAATGAATGTTTATTGTGCTGAATTTACAGAGGAATCGGTGACTATATGCATTAAAAATCTATTTTATCTTACCTATAAATGTATTTTATTTAGCTCATGCGTTGATGCACTAATATCAAATACGGCCGTCTACCATCTTTAATCAGAATCGCATGTGCACAGCACTGTAAAACTTTATTTTTAACAGATCCGATTATGTGGTATTATGACACAATATGTTTTTTGTAATATGGGAACAACTCCAGATGGCCCGTGCAGGAAGACTACACAATGGAATGAGGGAGGGAAAAGAAGTAGGAGTCAGGAGGTGATAAAATGTTCTCGTTAGGACGGAAGGTTCAGATGACAGACTGTAGTGTATATCCACATTTCTGCATCTTCAAGATACGACCTTGGTTATCTTACGCTTGGAGCAGTGTTGACAAAATATGTCATCAGGAAGACAGACTGGATTAGATCATTTCCTGGGAACATTCTGCGTCAATGATATTTCAATCACAAAGATCAGATAAACCACAAATACGGTACAATGTGACTTTTGAGGAAAACCGGGCGGGAAAAAAGAGAGCGACAGAGGAAAGCTGAGGCATATTCTAAGAGCTGGCTTTCCGGCAGGTGAGAGAAGTGAACTGATCTTTTTCCGGAGATGCTGCTGGAAAGCAAGCGACATGAGAAGGGGTGTACACATGAGCAAGCCTTCTAGGACATGCCAGATAAATCTGGATCTGGTTAATGATGGAAAGCTATTGAATAGATGAAAATAATTCCTCGTGGTAGTGGGACAGTACGAAAATTGGTGGCGTGATTATATTATACCATATTACTGTATGTTATGGCATTTGAGATAAGAATAACTTGGCCAATTTATTAGGTACGCCATTTTTAATCAACCGATCAAGTTGCAGCAAGTCAGTGCAGTTAGGCATGTAGACATGGTCAAGATGAGCTGCTGAAATTCAAACCGAACATCAGAATGTGGAAGAAGGGTGAGTAAAGGGATATCGAACATGGCGTGGTGTAGTGGTTAGCACTGTCGCCTTGCATCTCCTGGTCCTGGGTTCGATTCCCGCATTGGATCTGTGTGCGTGGAGTTCTCATCGTGCTTTGTGGGTTTTCTCCGGTTCCCTTTTACAGCCCAAAGACATGCAGATTAGGCTAATTGGTGTTCCCAAATTGCCTGTAGTGTGTGAATATGCATTTGAATGTTGCCCTGAGGTCCTACCATGATCAGACAATTGGGAGTAAATGCAATAGTCATTGGCCACTACAGAGGTTCTTAAACTGGTCTTCTGAAACTTCTGATCAGATTTTCATGCAAAATCATATTTAGAGTTTACAGAAAAAGAGTAAATATCCAGTTCCCTGGGCGAAAATGCCTAGTTGATGCCAGAGGTCAGAGGAGAATGGCTAGACGGGGTTCGAGCTGATAGAAAGCAGCAGTAACTCCAATAAAATCTAAAAAAGGCACAACATGTTGAATCTTGAAACAGATGGACTACAGCAGCAGGCGACATCAACTAATCACGGTGGTGTAGTGGTTAGCACTGTCCCCTTGCACCTCCAGGTGCCGGGTTCGATTCCCGGCCGGGCTTGATTCCCATCTCTATTTGCATGTTCTCATGCATAGAAGAACCCTATCATATTTTAAGTTCTTACTTATTAACAGGATCACTTATACCCTTTCCGAAACAATGTCGAAATACAATTATCTCTGTTGTTCACAATGTAATACTTTTTTTTAGAAAGTTTTTCTCATAAACATTTACTATTTTAATATCATAGTATATTATCATAATGATCATACATAACATAAAGTACGTAATAACTATTTAATAACCTGCAAAGAAATGATTCAAAGATGAACAGAAGGGCATTTGGGTCACTCCTTCCTTTTCACTCCTCCCTCGCCCTCTGAGCCTGATATATATTTCGCTTCAGATGGAGACAGATCTAAAGACTCGAGCACTTACAGCAAAGTGATTTCCCTTTTTTAAGTGCGTCCCTTCGGAAACACAATGAGGACAGGTGAGTCATTTTGGAATTTTTTCTGTGTATTATGTCCTGCATGTCACGTTTTCAATTACGGTTACTGATGTTGCGCTGGAATGAACAAATTTATTCGTTATAATGGATGTTAAAGCATATTTATTCATTTGTAAGAGCTATACTAATACTTTACCGTGACTCATGACTCACCTTTGGCTTGCAATTTTCTTTCCACACTTGAGCCATGCCTTTTCAGGTTGAGATGTGTTTGTGTGTGTAAGTGTAAGGCGTGTCCGAGAAATATCCCTGTTTTATAACTTGAGCATTAACTCTGCTTTTCAGGTTGTTGTGTAATGGAGATGTCTGTGATGTTGTTGCTCTTAACGTCCCTGAGCACAGCCTCGTCCTTCCAGCACACGCACAGGTGCTCATTTCAGTTCTTCTTCTTTGGGTAACATTTTTAATTAAATTAGACATCGAAATGTCGATTTTGGTCCATAACGATAATGATCAAGCCAGAGATAATACTTAAGGTGGGGTTTAAAATGGAACCCATGCTCCGGACCTGACACTACTGTAGGATGGTAAATCATTACCTAAGCCTTTACTGTACATGTGCATATACAGTATATTTTGACTATACAGAATATATATTTTTTACAGGCCACACACAGACACCCTCCAACCGGAACACAGCATACAGATGTCAGATACTGTGCCACTGGCTGCAGCGGTTGACTCTAGCTTCACACACTCAGAACTGGCAAACACACTTCTTCACCAGTCAACATCTCTGCAAGATTCTCTCTTGCAAAGGATCTTAATGCAGTCCAAGAAGTAAGTGCTTTGTTGTTCTTGTACAGTACGTACAGTATGTAGTACATATACTAGGCAGACAAAAGTATTTATCCAAACCTGCAATAAGATTGTATCCACATGCATATACTTCAATACGGAGCTGGTCCACCTTTTGCATCTTCCACTCTTCTTGGAAGGCTGTGGACAAGATTTTGGGGTGTTTCTGTGGGAATTCGTGCCCATTCATTCTGTAGAGCATTTATGAGGTCAGGCACTGACGTTGGATGAGAAAGCCTGGCTCACAATCTCCGTTCCAGTTCATCCCAAAGGTGCTCGATGAGGTTGAGGTCAGGCCTCTATAGTCCTTGCTTCGTGCCCTGGGATGCACAGTCATGTTGGAATAGGAAAGGTCCTTCTCCAAACCCTTGAATTCAATAATTAACACATTTAGCCAAATACTTTTGTCATTGCTATGTTAAATATATTGAAAAAGGCAACTGTAGTGTTTAATTAACATGAAATAACTCTGTAAGTCTCTTTGAATACAGAAATGTGAGAACTAATCCAACCCTGTAAATGCAAATTAATTAATCAATCAGCACCAGAGTTGAACTTGTAAACTACTGCGTATTGCGTATCGTATGTTTCATTAAAACTATAAATCACAAGATATCACTTTAATACTGCGTCACATTTGCTTCCCTTGTAGTGCTCAGGCCAGATTGCGAAGACGGCGCGGAGCGTCCAAAGGCTGCAAGCTCGGCACGTGTCAGATGCACAACCTGGCTAGCTCACTGTACAGAATAGGCCAGGTCAACAACAAAGAGCAGTCCAAAGGAGCAGGAGACCCGAACGGTTACGGACGCTAACGAAAATCATTAGCGGTTATACAGCAAACAGTTCCTCAGGAGTGAATTTAAGACCATGTCTTTTTAGAAATTTTAAGAAATGCTAACAAGCGAAAGCAAAGTTCTAAGAAAGGATACAAGTATTAACCTTGCTGTCTGATTTCGGACAGTAGGGTGTGTTTATTGCGTTCTTGTGGTCTTGTGAATTGGTAGTTTGGGTGTTAACTATGGGAAGGGATGAAGTTTTATCAATTCTAGTACAGCAACCAGTAAACACACACAAAGTAATCAACAGCCGTTGTGTAACAAAGTCTTGTGATTAGAAAATCACCCCAGTTTTTAGATTGCATTTCAATTAACTTTCTTACCAGTTATGTATTTGTGAATCTGTTTCTTTTTTAAGCATTGCACTTTCAAATTCATGATATAGTACATGGTGTTTCTGTGCTGCCAACAACAGTACAAAACTAAACGAAGAACACAAGATTGCACATACATATATAGTTTAGGCGGCAACCTGCAAATACAGTAAGACACACTTATAAAAGTAAGTATTCATTTCTACAACTGAGTGCTTGAGGGGCCTTGCTCAAGGGCCCAGCAGTGGCAGCTAGGTGGTACTGGTATTTGACCTCACACCCTTCCTTCACAATCATACATGGTTGTTTTGAGGTAAAATATTTAGCTGATGGGGTGACATACAGTACCCCCCTACATTTCTCAATTTTTTTCGCTCTCATTTTTAGTACCTGCACCTGAGCACTTTCGAAGGAATGTTTTTGGTTTGTTAAGCCACACAGTGACCTATGAATCATTCAAGCCATAAAAAGCGTCTAACTGAAGGCATGAACCAGTGAGAAACAGGTGCAGATGATGACAGATGATCAGGCCAGTGATTAGTATACTGGTGAGGCTGAATGCTGAGTGGTTGGAACAGAAAAGAGGGGAAATGAGATTGCTGCTGACATTGTTACATAAACAACCGATTTTATTATTATTATTTTTTTATCTTACAATCTGTTGAATAAAAAAAATGTCATTGCCTTAATTTACTTTAATAATAATCTTGTAATTTGGTTAAAAATATCATTGCATTGGTGGATTTGGACTGCCATACCTGCTCTACCAGCTAAAACTGTACAGTGCAGGTGTTTTCGTTTCTGACCTCAAGAAAAAACAAAAAAAGCAAAACAATCAAAGAATTAACAAAATGTTAATTAGACTAGCATTAAACTAACTTGTGTCTGGATCAAAATAGAGCCTGGGTGTTGAATATACAAAAATTTCAACACTTTGTGTATTTGTTTTGCTTTGTAGGCTACTGGACTAAATGAGCTTGTTTGGTACTTTTTTAGTCAATTACTAATTACTGAATCACTGACAAACATGCTGTATATGTGTATTTTGTTGCTGCTGTAATTATACACATATGCTGATCAGCCATAATGTTACAATGTAAAACATTCCCCTCTGTGGGCACCTCTGGTCCCCACAGACATAAATGAGCCTTGGGTGCCCATGATTGTATCATCAATTTACTGGTATATAATTGACAATTAATATTAATGTGTTAATGTCAATGGTATGGTTGATCGGTGTATATGTATATATGTATATATCTGTGTATATGTGTATATGTATAATATGTATTCTATGGATATTTTACATCTATATATGTAAAATATGTTTATATATATATATATATATATCTTCTTAGGTGTTAATAAAAAAATCTGAAGTATATATTGTCCTAATAAAATTATAAATAAAGGCTAAATTTTGTTCAATCTGCTTTGCTTGTGCTTCTTCTTCATTTCAAGACTGTGCTGTTCAAAATATTTTCAAAATGATTATTTTTTGAAAAGGCTGATTATGTAATAATATCTTTTTATATTTCTCACATAAGATTCACATATCTAGTGCCTGGGAACATTCCACAAAAGCTGCAGTTTCAAAGTTGCTCTGACCCAGTTGTCTAGCCATCACAATTTGGCCCTTGTCTAAGTCAACGCTTACACATTTTTTCTGTTTCCAATACATCGACTTCAGGAAAAAAGGTTTACTTGCTGCGTAGTATATTTCACCCACTTCCAGATGCCATTGTAACGAGATATTGAAAATGTAACTACTATTGGAAGGGCCAGATTGTGATGACCAGACGACTGGGTCAGAGCAACTCCACAACTGCAGCTCTTGTGTGATGTTCCTGGTCTGCAGTGGTCAGAACAAGTGTCAAGTGGTCCAAGGAAGGAGAACCGGTGAACTGGCAAACAGGGTCATGGGCGGCCAAGGCTCACTGGTGCACTTGGGGAGTGAAGACTGGCTAATAGAACCGCTTGTAGTGTAATTATAGTGTCAAATGTTTAATGATAAAGGTGAAAGAACACACAGTGCATCACTTTTATGGTGGCAAAAGAGGGACCTACTCAATATTAGACGGCTGGTCAACATGTTATGGCTGGTCAGTGTGTATATAGTTATTGAGTCTAAAATAAATCACGTTTGTCCTGTATGTTGTACTTGTTTTGTTCAACGTGTACATATTTTGCTCGGTATGAATTCTGCCTTTGATGTAAACCAGTTGACTGAAAACATTACATCATGGTTCAGTCTACAGTATGTTGTTAGTGAGAGTTTGGATTGGGACACAGCCGTGCCTTCATTCACTCCTTTCACGCGTTCCTCTTCCTTTTGTGTCTGCTGTAACCACACCCAGCCCTCGGCGAGCTGTCAGGTGAAGGAATGAGGTTTCTGAACAAAAACCGGACTTCTGAAGTGGAGATCAAAGCGACATGAAAAGGTTTTCGAGCCCGAATCGAGCGGACATGGTCGGTAAGGAGGCGGACGGAGTAGACGCAGTGTCCAAATCCGAGAAAGACCAGGTGAGGGACACCGCGCAGGCTGTGGGCAGAACTGCGTGGAAGTGTTTTTACAAGATGTGTGGAAATACCGGCTTCGAATCTGACAAACAAGGAGTTAAACACACACACAGAGGCGGTTTATAACTTCATTAACACACACAGCCGCAGCGCGCGCTTTAGAGGATACATCGTTTCGAATAACATTATGTCAGACAAAGCTTGTAGGAATTCTAACAGCTCTGGAACATTCCTTTGGTTTCCGTGTCAATCAACACATGTCTGTTTTTCTTTTCTTTTTTTTTAATCAGGGCTGGATCGCAAATGTAATTAAGAAAAGAGTGTGTACGACGTTTGTGGAGGATTCCTTCAGGTGAGCCGTCAGGTGTTTTTTTTTTTTTTATATTTTTTTTAACGACAAACTTTAATCGATAGAGACATCCTACGCATGCGCACTTCTGGAACTTTCTTTCCACGCCCATAAACTAATTCCTCTTCATATAGAGTGAATTCTCACAGTGCTTATGTTTGGTATGTCTAGCTGTCCTGAGATTCCCCAAGAAGACATCAGCATATTATTAGATACACAAGAAGTTAAGCATGAACATTGTCCCACTCCCCAAAAAATATTTTTTAATGATTTGCATCTCTTGTTTACACAAACCGTTTTGGGTTATTTGGAAAATGGTAAAAATGGTTCAATTTTAAGTATATATGTGCATGCATTGATCCAGTGGTGTAGTGGTTAGCACTCTGGTCTCGCACCTCCAGGGTTGAGGGTTCGATTCCTGCCTCTGATCTGAGTTTGATTGTTCTTGGTGGAATTCCTCCCACATTCCAAAGACATGGAGATGCATCCAAATTGCTGGTACTTTGTGGCACTAGTGTGTTCGGCACTCTATCCAAGGAGTAGCCCGTCTCGTCTCCACCTCCTCCATGCCCCCCGACCCTGTACAGGATAAGCCATATAGAAGAGGAATGATGAATGATCCTCACCAAGTTCTATAAACAAACAAACAAATAATCGCAGGTAACAATAACGACAAAGCAGATGCAAATAAGTCGTCTAATTTTTTTTCAGAAGCCAGGCTGGAAAAAGTAATTACGTCACTAACATGTAGAGCCACATCTTGCAACAACAACCTGAAGTGAACATTTCTGTAGGCGTTCAAAAATTGCTCTCATGAGCTGAGAACACTGGCGGAAGGGGATTGAGCTTTCATGAGAAACTGTCTAACACCTCCGTTTCACTCAGCTGAATTTGCTACCGAATCTACACCGAAACAAAGTTGTTGACCTCTGGAGAGCACTGTAGAGATCGGTAACAGCTCCTTACAGCTCAGAATGTCAACATTGTTGGGAGGAAAACAGGAGCATGTTACCTTGGTAATGCCTCGGTATCGATTCCTAAGCGCCGTTATCGGTTCTTATGCATTGGTATGGCCTCCTTATCTGTTCTAAATCCTCGCATTAAATGTAGAAGGAAGTAATGACAAAATTAACAAAGCAAGATTTTAAGGAAAATAGTGATGATTACATTTTAACGTCAGATGGGCAGAGAAATCTTTAGATTTCAAATGTCTGCAGTTTGTAAATTTCTGTTAATTTCATAATAAAAACTGATGACAATTTTTCAAAAATATTAGAAATTTTTTCAACTTTTTAAAAAGAGCTTGGAATGAGAAAATAAAAATAATGCAAATAAATTTATAAAAATAGAAAAATAAGAAAAAAATTGGTTTTGCACATAGACACACACACACACACTGCGCACACACCTTACCCTGCACGCCCCGGGTTCTATATATTCCAGGAGGACAGAGAAAATTACACTATCTTCAATAGCATTGAGTTTAATCATACACAATACAGTGCATCATTATTTATATCCATGAGAACATTCAGGGGATAAAACCCTTGATTAGGAGAGAATCCAACAAAAGACAAGCCAAATTATGTGAAATGCAGCAGTCATGCAAGAGCCATGCAACAGAGAGAATAATAATAAAAAAGAATTCAAAATAAAATAACACTAGGGATGAAACCTAATGAAAAAGAAGGAAAGCAAAAAGCAAAGATAATAATAATAATAACTATTTTGATGATCTCTCTGTTTTGCTTTCTGTTTCTGTTTAATGTGTTTATTAGCCTTTGAGTGTCTTATGAATATTAAACATGCTACATGTTGAAACTCAATGTAAATACATTAATGTTACTATAAATATTGACATACATTTCCCTCTTTGGATAATAATACATCACTCACGCTTTCGCGCTCCAGCTGCTGTGTAACTTTGCTGCAGTCTGCAAATGCAACTGAATATTTATTTATTTTATTAAATTGTTGTTCAGCACTATTATGACTGTGTCAGTTACTTTCCCTTCTTTTGCGTGTGATTAAGGCCTCACGCAGCTGTAAATGTGTGTTATTTTTAACCAGATGACACAAATATTACTGTCAGAGCCTCGTGCCGGTGCACACTGGCTACATTATACCTGTTTGTGTGAGAGAGTGCAGGTGGGACTATGGGACATATGTCCCATTCCTCCAAGGTTTATAGGTCGGTGGTTATCCGTTAACGGAGTTGTTATCATATCGTTAACACCTCGGTAATAGTTATAGGCAGGGTAGCGTCACTGTAATTGTGCTTCATGTGGTTAGTGAAAGTACAGTTTTCTTATCAATTCTTTAGCGCTATTGAATAATGTTTACCTATTGAAACATTATCATGTCGACAAAAACATTGAATTAGAAGGTGTGTCCAAAGTTTGGACCCACCTTCTACTGTAGGGGAAATAAACACCTTTAAGCATAATAAATTCCAAAATGATTCTTAATTAGCTTACATTATGTACATATTTTTCCATATTTTTTTTGATAGCCAGTAAGAATGCCTCGGATTAGAGGATTATATATAAACACATTTAAATTGCAATTACTGTACAAACATAACACCTAATGTGTTAACATGAGTTTATCATGAGTGGGTGAGATGTCGCTGCGTGTGCTTACAAAGAAATTGCAATCATGTAGAGGATGTTTTGTGAAATAAATATACTTTTAGCTGAAATTTGTTCATGTTCCACTTGTATGAGGACCTTTGGGGCGCTCTGTGTTATTCTTTTATAAAACAACCTAAGTTACCTGTTGCAGTATCTATGTTGCCATAAATAGACATAAATGTCTTAAAATAATCTCGGGGAATTTGTCTGATCCTGTCGGCTGGAATTTTGACTCATTCCTGGCTTTTCCCTGCCAACTTTTCCTGTGTTGTTCTGTCCTGCTGGATCAGTGTTATAGCTGCCTATTATAACCCTGTGCATTCCCAGTGTACACACCCCTCCAACTGAAACCACGATAACTCATATCAGATATGTTTTCCACCTTTAATGTGGTCCAGATCCCTTTGTTGTTAGTAAAAACTTTGGTGTTTTTTGTGGGTAGAGCCTACCTGCAGGCAAAATAATTCCCAGAAAAAGCTAAATAATGCTGGCTGGTCAATTTATCTGAATATTGGCTGCATCTGGAAAAAAGTTCGAATATCATGGAACAGTTAATTTTCTTACTGATTTTGATTTAAAGTTGAAAGTCTTACATTTTCTAATTTCATATCTTCACACGTAAAGTGAGATATTTTATGGACATTTCATTTTCATTTAGATAATTACTGCATACAGCTAATGAATATAAAATAAATCCAAAATAAATAAAAAAATATCAAGTATCTAAAAATATTAGAATATTTCATTTACATTTTGAGTGAAGTAATGTTCATACAGTATAAATACAGAGTATTTCTCGGTTTAGTTCAGTACATGCAAGGTTAAACTTGATGGTCCTATATTGAAGCACAATCATGGAAAGTTGACTGAAAGGGGAAAGTATGGTAGGAAAAGGTGCACAAGCAACAGGGATGACTGCAGCCTTAAGAAACTTGTGAAGCAAATTGTTTAAGCACTTGGAAGAACTTCATAGGGTGTGGAGTCAGTGCATCAGGAGCCATCATGCACAGACGTTTTTAAGAAACGGTCTACAACAGTTGTGTTCCTAGTATCAAGCCACTCCTGAACCTGGGTTAAGGAGGAAAAGAACTGGATTGTTGCTCAGTGGTCCAAAGTCCACATTTTGAAGTCTACCACAATAATGGTGTTCTATGGGTGATGTAATTGTTTTTATGCCAAACGTTGTTGGTGTTTCGGCTGCTCTAGTTAAGGGGTCGCCACAACGGATCACCCGATCCACCGAGATTTAACTCCAGATGCCCTTCCTGAACCATTTTTATCCGGGTGTGAAACTGGCACAAAAGATGCCCTGCCTCCAGTGTCGGGGGTTAAACCATTGGCTACGAATCAAACTTGGCCACACATTACATACACAGAGGGACCAGTGCTTAGCAGATCCTACTGCGGCTCCCTACTGTTGCTTTACGACTCTTCATAACCTCCCTGATAAGTTTCTTCTTGTTTTTGTCAATTCAATTTGTCAACACATCTCCATGTGTTAATGAAGTTCCATGCTAGAACCTCATACTTAATGTTGCATCACTAAGCTTTTTCAGAGACGATAATTTGTGGATAATCGGAGTAATTTCATTGAAGACAGTGAATGTGACAGTGAATTTCGAATGTGATTGATGAATTCTGAATGCAGTCAAATACTCCAGTAAAAAATCTCACACAGCTATGCAACCAGGTTCTTCTCATCTTTTTCAGTTTTTTTTTTCTGCCAAAACATTTTTTTTGTTCGTTCACTTGAATTATCTTCTTCATTTTTGTGTCACATACTTTAAATGATGGTGTGTAGACTTTTCATGTCCATTTCATAGCAACATTTCCTTTAAGTAAAAAAACAAATTAAACAGGTGAAAGGGGAAATTTTCTGTCCTGTAGATTTTCCATTGCTGGAAACTTTACAAAGCAGACTCCTTCTATAAGTGGAGCTCTCATGGCAGGATTTTTCTCTCATTTTTAGGATCTTCCCTGTAATGAGCAGTTTCAGAGGAAGGTTCTCTTTCAACAATCGCTCGGTATCTCACTATGGGAAACGCCTCAGGCCACGTCACACCACGTCTGCACGCAGGGCAGACCAATCACAGCTAAGATAGTGGCCTGCCTCCTTCACATATAACCAGCTGTGATGCCCTGAAACGGCATTCTTGTTCTCTTCCCCGTGAAGACTTTCCTTAGCACCTAGGCTGCGCTGCCTCAGTTCATAAACGTACCGTTAAGGTTAACTTTGCTGAATGCAGTACAGCCAAACGAAAACCTGTTGTGGGTTTTTTACTGTATTCATTTACATCTTCTCTTTCCACTCGTTACTGAGTGTCGCTAGTCCTGGCTAACGCGTTGAGGCGAGCTGAGACTAGAACATTCTACTCACCATGTCCGCTTCCAAAACATCCACGGAGAAAGGGAGGGAGGCTCCTTCGCGCTCATGTGTCTCGCGTGCATGGGAGTCAAGCATGCCCTGGCAGCGCTGGCGGATGCGGAGAATCCTGTTGCGGAGGCTTCGAGTGGCGGCGTCCTCCAAAGAGGATCCGGTCCTCGCTACGGCCTCTCCCTCGACTAAAGGGACCCAACCTTCTCCCCCACATGATCTCACTTCATGGGGGGATATTATGGACTCAGAGTCCCCAGAGTTTACACCACTTTTCGACCAGCAGCTGCTGGCGGAAGGCGATGAAGTTGAGGGAGATGAGGAGGAGGACGAGGAGTTGTTAGCTCGCCTCCTCCGAGAGGAACCGGATGATGAGGAGGAGGATTCGATCCTCTCGCTGGCCCAACCGTCCAGGCCCGCGAGCGCGCAGAGTGGTGATGCGGCATCGGCGGTGGTGGACTGCGATATGATCGAGGTCTGCAAGCGCGCGGCTGCTAAGCTTGGCATCACTTGGCCGGTGACTCCGGGCGATCCAGACGTTAAACGAGATATCTATGACGGGAAAAGGCTCCCCTCCCGCCTTCCCCCGACGAAGCAGCTGCTTCCGGTTTTGCCGGCATGTTTAGCGGAGATGAAAAGATCGTGGGATAGACCTTTTTCTCATCGGGTGCCTATCAAGGGTTGATCATCTCTGGATGCGAGTGAGATGGAGACGCTCGGTCTCTCTAATCCTCCCGCGATTGAACAGTCGGTGGCTCACCACCTGCATCCAAACAGGCGAACCACCCTCTCATCCATTAGTCCGGCGCTTCTGGGTAAAATGCATTCATGTACCAAAAAATATACAAGTCTTCGGCGTTGGCAGTCAGAGCGACTTCAATGTTGATGGCCTACCAAGCCGAATTATTGGAGGAGCTAGGCAAGCAGCTAGACGCCGGTAACCCAAGCCCATCTGTCTGGGAAGAGATCTGTAACATAACAGATCTCAATCTGCGTGCCTCGCGTGGTGTGGTGCAGAGCTGTGGCCGCACTATGGCTCTTGCCGTCGCGGGCGAAAGATTGCTATGGCTGAACCTCTCAAGCATCGGGAAACGGGAGAAATTAGATTTTCTCGACGCTCCCTTGAATGCGAGCGGGCTGTTCGGTCCAGCGGTGGAAGCGATGAGACAGAGGTGCGATCTCTAGGAAGAAGGAAGGAGAGGCATTTGACATCTGTTTACCGAGAAAAAGGCCAATGCGTCCTCCTGTTCCCCCTCGGCCAGCCCCTCTGACACAGAACAGGAGGTTTGTGAACGTGCCCAGACCTGCAAGACCCCAGAGCGCGGAGCAGACGGCTCGCCCCCCCGCAGCTCCAAGCGCTAAGCCATGGGGAAAGCAGTCATTCGCGGCAGCGGCTGTGATGTCCAGGTCCTCGAACGCTTCTAGCAAAAAGAAGAAGGAGACCTAGGACACAAGCTCTACATTGGAGAGACGGGCAGCACCTACGGTTTTCTGCGATGTCCTCTACCGAGTTAAACACATCTTTTCCCCCACCCGCAAAGAAGCGGAGGATGTGTCGAAAGAGGGAATGTTAGGCTGTGTTCGGGCCAGTTCAGTTTTTCCTCAACACACAACGTTCCAAGGAGGGCTTACGAAAAAGCCTCAAGTGCAAAAGCAACCACCAGTTCAATGGGGTCTGCTGAGTTCAAGCACAAGTTCTCAAGTGCAGGTTTACGAAGCACTCCAGTTTCTGAGCCCAGAGCAAATAAAAAGTCACCTGTCGCATCCAGGCTCATTGCCAAGGGCGCAGGAAGCCAAAAGAGCAATAAAATCGATGAACCGAGAGATAAGCCGGTCTCTGAGCCAGACAGATCCTGGCTGTTTTTTTCCTCGCCCACTAGATGGCGCCCATGCTCCATCTATGGAATCGGTTTGCCTAAATCCTCTGGCGCTTCAGCGGGAGGCTTGGATGGAGTGCTCTCCCATTCCATGGGTCCGCGCTATGGTAACCAAGGGTTACAGGCTTCAGTTCGCTGTAAAACCCCCTCCTTTCAATGGGGTTATAGCATCTATGGCGAAAGGGGACTCAGTTCAGGTTTTGGAGGAGGAAATTTCCACCCTCTTGTAAAAGAGGGCTATAAGACGAGTTCCAGTGAGGGAAACTCAGAACGGCTATTACTCTCGTTATTTTCTAATCCCAAAGAAAGGAGGGGGGTTACGCCCGATTCTGGACCTGCGTGCTCTGAACAGGCACTTAAGAAAATACAAATTCAGGATGCTCATGGTCGGAGCTCTGACTCGCTCCATCCGCAGGGGGACTGGTTTTCCGCGGTAGATCTCAAAGATGCATATTTTCACATATGCATCTATCCCGCGCACAGGAAATATCTTAGGTTTTCCTTTCAGAACGAAGCATACAAATTTGTTACTCTTCCATTCGGGCTGAGCCTAGCACCACGTGTGTTCAGCAGGTGCATAGAGGCAGCTCTGTCACCACTGAGACACAGAGGTCTCAGGATATCAGCTTATCTGGATGATTATCTAGTATGCGCGCAATCACGGGAAGTGCACAGAGCGGGACATAAGGTTGCTCACGTCCCATCTCATGAGTTTGGGGTTCAGAATCAACTATGCCAAGAGCCGGTTGATCCCGTCTCAGCAGATAGAGTATCTGGGTCTGAGAATAGACTCTGTGACCTATCGCGCTGTTCTTTCAGAAAGGAGGATAACTGCGTTTTATCAGTGTCTGAACCATTTCCGCAGGGGAAACCTGGTGTCATTCAGGCTGTGCCTTCGCCTTCTAGGTATGATGGCCTCGTCGCTGTCAGTGATCTCACTGGGTTTGCTCAAAATGACAGACTTTCAGCGATGGGTAGCGGCGAAACACCTGTGCCCTCACCGACACCTCACGCGCAGAGTGAGAGCGGACGCGGAGTGTGTGGAGGCTCTTCATCAATGGAGGGACCCCTCCTTATTCAGGACGGGGGCTCCGTTGGGCAGCATGTCCATGAGGAAGGTTGTGACAACGGATGCGTCCCTCTTAGGATGTGGAGCTGTCTTTCAGGGCAGATCGGTAAACGGTCGTTGGACGCCCCAGCTCCGCATGGTGCACATAAACCTTTTGGAGCTATTGGCGGTATTTCTGGCTCTGAGCGATTTCCTACCATTTTTAACGGGATGCCACATCTTAGTCAGAACAGAAAACATAGCACAAGCATATATTAATCATCAAGGGGGAACGCGCTTGCTACAACTCCACAATCTAGCACGCAAGCGGATTGTTTGGAGCAGCGCGCATTTCAGCTCACTGCGTGCGACGCACATTCCAGAGATTCTCAATGTAGGAGCGGATCTCCTTTCAAGGGGAAATCTGTTATACGGAGATTGGACAATTCACCCGCAGGTGGTGAATCAAATCTGGGAAAAGTACGGCAGACCCGTCGTAGATCTCTTCGCCTCGCAGGCACATGCAAAGTGTGGGTGTGGATGCGATGGCGCACGAGTGGCCAAGCGGGCTGCTTTACGCATTCCCACTGCTAAGTCTAATTTCTCCCACCCTAGACAGGGTAAGAGAAAAAAGATTATCTCTCCTCGTTGGACAGGGAGGCTGTGGCTGGCAGAGATTGTGCAGCTCCTTCAGTTTGAGCCCTGGCAACTTCCGCTACACAGGGACCTGCTGTCACAAGCAGGAGGTCAGATACTTCACTCCCACCCGGAGAGACTCAACCTTTGGGTATGGCCCGTGAAGGGTTGAATTTGAATGCGCTCGGGCTTCCCCAGGAAGTTATAAACACTATCCAGTGTGCTCGAGCTCTGTCAACGCGCTCATTATATAATCTTAAATGGCATGTTTTTGAGAACTGGTGTGCGCGTAGAGGGGTTATTCCTTTCCAATGTTCGGTAGCGGATATTCTCTGCTTTTTGCAGAACTTAATGGACAGCGGCAGAGCCTTTTCCACCATTAAGGTTTATCTGGCTGCTATTTCGGCATGCCACATTGGCAGTGGAAAAGCCTTGGTGGGTCGTCACCCTCTTATATGCCGTTTTATGAAGGGAGTGAGGCGTCTGAGACCAGTACTAAAGCAGCGCATTCCATCATGGGACTTAGCCAAGGTCCTGAATGCCTTAACCCGTGCTCCTTTTGAACCTTTGGAGACGGTTCATATAAAACTCTTATCTCTGAAAACGGTCTTGCTCCTCGCCTTAGTTTCGGCTAAGCGAGTGGGGGAGTTACATGCGTTGTCAGTGCACGAGGCATGTCTGGAATTTAGTCCGGATGGCAAAAGGGTTGCACTGTTGCCTAACCCGGCCTTCGTTCCTAAGGTCTGGGACTCGGGCTATAACTGCACGACCTTAGAGTTGAATGCTTTTTACCTGCCACCGTTCTCTTCGGAAGAGGAACGCATTTTGCATACATTATGTCCAGTGCGGGCGTTACGGCAGTATGTGAATAGAACGGGAGCATTCAGGAAGAATGATCAGCTGTTCGTCTCATGGGCTGCTCAGTGCATAGGCAAGCCGATCTCACCGCAACGTCTCTCTAACTGGATGGTGGAGGCAATCGAGTTGGCTTATACAGCTATGGGTCTTAATTCCCCGATGGGCTTAAAGGCCCATTCGATGCGGGGTATGGCCACTTCATGGGCTTTGCTTAAAGGGATCTTGGTAGGAGACATTTGCGCAGCTGCAAGCTCGGCTTCCCCTCATACGTTTATCAGATTTTACCGTCTGGACGTTACTGCGCCGACATTGGCTCATGCAGTGCTCAAGATCGGCTCATGAAGGAAATAAGAGGTTGGTTTCAGTTTCATTTCACCAGGTCTGTCAGCGGCTTCGGAAAGTGGGCCATATCTTTCCCATAGTGAGATACCGAGCGATTGTTGAAAGAGAACGTTAGGTTACTTGCGTAACCCCGGTTCTCTGAAAACAGAGCGAGGTATCTCACCAAGCTTCCCTTCTTGCATTACACAGGAAGAGCGTGCTTAAAAATGCCGTTTCAGGGCATCACAGCTGGTTATATGTGAAGCAGGCGGGCCACTATCTTAGCTGTGATTGGTCTGCCCTGCGTGCAGACGTGGTGTGATTGGTGCTTCCATAGTCTATCACGCCTGAGGCGTTTCCCATAGTGAGATACCTCGCTCTGTTTTCAGAGAACCGGGGTTACGCAAGTAACCTAACGTTTTTATGACAAATGATCATACTGGTGATTAGTATACTGCAAAACTAAAAAAAAAAATAAAAATTTGAGGTAATCCGTCACATCAAATTTTGAAAGTAATGATGTTTACAATTGGAAGTAAACAGAACTATCAGGTTTTGAGTTTGTTGTACTCATTCATATTGATCGTTATTTACTTGCATTACTGAGCAGCCTAACTCATATTATAATTTTTTTTAGTTGTTGCAAATCAAATAAATTGTTGTTGGTCTTTCGCCTGCTCTTGGCAATGGGTTGCCACAGGCGTTTGTCAAAAGTTTTTACGCCAGATGACGTTCTGAACACAACCCTCCCATTTTTATCCGGGCTTGCGACTGGCACTTCATCCAGTGGCTGGGAATCGAACTCGGCCCTTTTCGCATGGCAGGCGAAACACTGGCCACTGAGCCACCAGTACACTGGTACTTAAGGGTGCCCAGATTTGTAAAGATTATACTGTACAGCATCATGTGAAGACAGACCAGTCCACCATCTTGATCCAAACAATTCAATGTGGGCAGTTTACATGTGCATTGATGACGTTAGACACAAAATCGCTAGGCTGAAAGATTTTAAGTTGGTGGAACTTTAAGGAGACAGTTACTGTGGCTTAAAAGATCAAATTTGTTCAGCTACCTTGAAAAGTGTCATTTCTACAAATTCATAAATACCAAAAAGTTCTGAATACTCATCAAGGTCTATTAATTTGAACTAACTGTAATTGTTTAAGTTAACATCACTCAATATGTTTAATGACTTTGAGCATTAGGGTTTACGGTGTGGTGATGCTAAATGCTGAGTGGTTGGAACAGACGAGAGGGGAAATGAGGCTGCTGCTGAGGTTATTGCATAAAGAACCAATTTCTAAATTATATCTTTAAGCACTTTGCAGCCTGTCACAGCAAAAAAGTGATTTTTCCCCTTATCTTCATTTCAATCTACATTATTTAATTGAACAGGAAGAAATGAGGGGTGGCACAAAACTTTGGCAAACGTACCGTTTACGAACATTATTTACTGTGTGGCTTTTTGATTAGAATAATTCTAAAGAAGAAGACATGATCTCAGCTTTAATTTTGAGGTCCTTGTTTAAACAAACCTTTATAGACTGAAAAATTTTGTTTTGTTATTTTTATTGATGTTTTTATTATTGCTATTTATTTGTACTTTTATTGTATCACTTTATAATGATTTAGATATAAAAATACATAAAAATGCATCAAAAGTGGTTTCATTACATTTCATTTTCTGGATAGTAAGAAACGCTTATAATCCATATATAATAAAGCCCAAACTCAGATTTTCTCAGATTAGTTTTTTTTTTCCCCTAATGAAAGATAGATTCATCCTAGTCCATGCCTTAGATAATCTGTGCACAGTTTCTGTTATTTTCTAATGCATCTTATCTAATCTTATCTTATTCTAAAGGGAATAAAATTCTAAAGGGAAATGCTGATTACATTCACTATATTACTGGTAATGGTTTGATGCCCTGAAGTTGTCATTATGGAATGAAGGTATTTCATGCTGATGTGCTAACAGAAACGTATGCCACATCTGTCGTACGTCTTGCAGCAATGGACGTCTGTGTCAGTGTGGGAGTACAAGGGACAGCCATGCCTCAGTCTGCCTGAATGATTACTTCAGCACGGCCATCGTCAGTCACTGGGACCGTTCCCAACACACATCAGAGTCTCCCACAGATGCTTTTGGAGAGGTCGAGTTTACAGGAGGAGCCAGCAAGAGGCACAGCTACGTGGGTGACAAATTTCTATCATGAATCCACTATAACGCATTTTTATATTTAAGATTTAAATATTAAAATCCATGTGTTCATGTGGTCTAGTCTCATTTTTAAGCCTCCACACAAAAAAGTATCAGTTAAAAAATGTTGGAACGGTGAAGTGCATTATTAAGACAGTTGTAAATAGTGGCATCAATTCCAGTGTATTTCTGAATCTGAATGTATTTTTGATAAGTTGCCTCACAGCTCCAAGCCTTGGGATTTAAACCTCACCCAACGGACTGTGTGCGCGGAGTTCTCCTTATGCTCTAGTTTCCAACCACAGTCCAAAGACCTGTGCTCAGTCTGATTGGTGTTTCCAAATTGGTCAGTCCTGTTATCTAGGTAAATCGAAGACTCATATTATAGTTTATCTAAGAATGACCACTATATAGCCAAAGATTTGTGCATCCCTGCCCATCACATCCACATTTCATAGTTTATGAAAATCCCATTTAGAATGTCGTCTCACATTTGCTCTTGTAACCTCCTCCACTTTTCTGGGAAGGCTTACCACAAGATTTTGCATGTAAACTTCTGTGAGTGAGGTCAGGCACCGACGGCGAGGAGGTATGGGTTTCATGCTTCAAGTTGGGGTTGAGGTCATGGCTCTGTGCAAGACCACTCTTCCAGTCCAACCTTGCTAATCCATGTCATTTAGCATTGCTTTGTGGACAAGGGCATTGTGATGCTGGGACAGGTTTGAGTTGCAGTGAAGTGAAATTGTAATGCTACAGCTCCAAAAAAAACAGTTTCCCAAGTAAGGATGGTAAATGTATGTCAACAAGGCTGTGAGGAAACAGTATTGGAATGACTGATTTTTACCGTGGGTCTGTACAGAATTCATGAACTCAATTGAAACATGCTCTGCACTCAGACTGTCTCATTTTTGCTTCTTTTTTCTTTGCCACAGTTTGTGCGTCTTTCCTGGGATACCCCTCCTGCTACCGTTTATTCCGTGTTGACCAACCACTGGGGCCTGCCGTCTCCAAACCTCGTGGTGTCTGTAACCGGAGGCGTGGGGAAATCTAAGGTCAAGAGCTGGGTGCGAGAGGTTCTAAGGCAGGGATTGGTGAGAGCAGCCCAGAGCACAGGTACAAATACAATCCATCATTAGAAATAATAATTGGGCCTCAATGTGGAGCAGAGGTAAAGCGCTCGCCCTATCATCAGGAGATCGCGAGTTCGATTCCCAGGTGATGCTGTGACCTCTCGCAGCTGGAGGTCTAGACAGAGCTGATTGGCCGAGCTCTCAGAGGGGAGGGATGAGAGGTACTTAGTGCTCCCACATTAATCACGGCTCTACAGCCAATCAGGGGCGTCTGTGAGCTCACGCAAGCGGAAGGAGTGAACAGCGCTGTCCTCAGAGTGTATTTCTGGGTTTTGTAGAGTGTCAAAGAGCAAATAGTGTGAGCAAATGAAATCATGGAGAAAAATGTCTAATTGCACGCAAAACTTTTTTCATTAAAAAGATTGTTAGGGATCATGAGAACCATAAGCAACACAAGAACCTCAGTTTACAGCATCGTCAGCCTCTTCCTCTACCAGTGTAATACTATATAGTAGTCCTAGTTTAATGTTTGTTTGTGGATCAGCCGACTGTGTCAAAGGTGTCTAACATTATAGTAATAGTGGACAGAACCAGACAAAGTGAATATAACCGCGTCACACACACAGAGTATCAAGGTTGTACTACAAACTCATTTTTCCACAGTGCTGACACTACAGTATCTGACATAATGATGTTAGGTACTGTATGTAATATGGGGTTTGCACAAAGTCTATTAATGCCTCGGCAGTAGGAGAGAGCAAAACTCCCATTTTCTTTGTTTCAGCATTATCTGCAAATCCATTTAAACCATTTCATTGACTCACCACAGCCAGAGCTTTCCATTGTTTGTAGTTCAATACTGATGCAATGTTGTCCACATGTCATTAATGAAAGGCAGTACTTTTTATGTAATGTGATTTTGAATCAGGTCAGAATCCTCTCCAAAAGAAAGTATGTCTTGGGCATAGATTGGCGTTTGTAAGAGCCCCCCGTCTCTCTCTCTCTCTCTCTCTCTCTCTCTCAAACACACACAGGAGCATGGATCCTATCAGGAGGACTACGGGAGGGTGTTGGCCGGTATCTGGGGGAGGCCGTGAGGGATCACGCTATGGCTGCATCCTCAGTTTCTAAAGTAGTGGCCATAGGCATAGCTCCATGGGGTTTGGTTTGCAACCGAGAACAACTAATCAACCCAGAGGTAGGTCTTAATCTCTGTAAAAATCTTTAAAAGAAACACATTGCTGTATGGACTCTTGGCACATTCCTGTACACCGTGCAACTAAATGTGTTCTGAGCATACGTGCAGACATATTTAGCAGATAGAGGTGATGACGGCTGATAAACCATGTTTTTTTCCCTGTAATGTAATTAATTATTAATATTACAGAGATTTGCAGGTTCCTGACTTTTGGTAGCTAAAGTATATATTGTATAGTTTTTTTCCCTGTTTATGTACATTGTAAAATAAAGGTGACCTTAAAATATTAACAGAATCTTAAATATACTTGAAAAATTGTAATCAAAAAGCAGACAAATAGACAAACAAAACCAGTCCCATATCTATATTTCCGTTCTCTTAGGGAAGTTTTCCTGCCTCCTACTTTGTTACAAACTCATCCAGAGACTCGTGCTCCCTGGATAAGAACTACCAGGCGTTTCTTCTTGTGGATGATGGGAGCGTAGGCCATAAAGGTGTGGAGGCTGATTTCAGAGCCCGTCTGGAGAGCTACATTTCCCGCCAGCGCACAGGAAAATCAGGTGAGGCATTGAAAAAAAAAAAAACTCACACATTCTGTCCTCTATAGCAGGAGGTTTAAACTGTGTGGAGTATACAAGATTAGATATCTACAAGTTTGAGGTTGATTATATCTGTAGAATTTTGTCTCCAGCCCCTCGCACTTATACGCCTCATGTATTTCTCTTTATCTCTGTATTCCAACATTGTCCCTGCCCAGTGAAAACTTACTCCATGTGCACAGCCCCAGGCCACAACCTTATTTCTCCTCTTTATAAATGTTAAAAATGATAAAGAATTCATTATTCTTCTCTAAATGAAATGGACATTTCCCTCAGCTAAACTGGACCAAAATATATGATTTGATTAATCATAACTGTGGGTTAGTTGTTGGCACCGTCACCTTGCACCTCCAGGCTCCGGGTTCAGTTCCCGCCTTTGTATGCATGGAGCTTGCAATGTTCTCCCCGTGCTTGGTGGGTTTATTCTGAGTTCTGCGGTTTCCTGCCACAGCCCAAGTCCAGACTTGCAGATTATGCTAATTGTGTGAATGCGTGTGTGAATGTTGACTGGAGGACCTACCGTGGTTGTGAAATAAGAATAATTACAAAGGCTACCACTGGCCTCCACGCTCCCTAGTTGGACTACAGATGTTTCTAGATGGATGGATGGATGGATAAGTGCAAGTGCACGACTAAGGAGGTGCATTTGTAAAATGAGTCCAGTACATTGATGTTGAAAATGTGGTTTGAGGTTCCATGTAAAAGGAAGGACTTGGGCACGGTTTGAATCAGATACGAATGCCAACCATACCCAAGCACGGAAGTGGATGGCCATTTAGTACGTCTTGTCCGATATCTCTGTGTGCTTTCAGCACATGCCAGTCTCCTCCTCTGAGCTGCACAGACATCACTGATATGAAGTTAGAAACCATGCCGAAGAGTCGCTGTAGATTTTTTTGTTTGAAATATGAATAATATTAGCACAGCAAAGCTCTTCTCTTTGTTCTTATTGGCAGATCACAAACTAACTAGGAGCGTACTGCCACCTACTGTGTCAGAGACTGTACCTATCCACGTACAACCGGCGTTCAAGTCAAACTAGGACTTTTAATTGTGCAGAATAACAGAACACAGTTACAGTATGCTACACTAATGCACTAAGCCCAGCGTTTCACTTGTGCTTGGATACCTTCAAGGTAGAAAGTTTTCTCAGTACACAGGAGCCGTGATCGGACTGCCTGCTTCACGTCTGAAACACTGGCCTCCCAGGAACTCCTTAAATGGCCCAAGTGACTTGGATTGAGGTCAGGATTGTACAAGGGATATGGAAATAACTCCCAGCTGAGTTCCAGTAATGTGCAGGTGGTGTTGGTGAATGATTGTCTGTACAGTTCACGCAGGTTGATTTATATGTTGATTTTAAAGCATCCGGCGCTAAAAGTTCACAAGAATAACTGTAGTGGGCTCTGAGCCACCTCAGCTGCCTCAGCCGGGTTTTTAGAACGGACTTATGCCCTTTAGTAAAATGCTTGCACCATTCAAATGTTTCAAGTCTCATCATCTTACAGTGCTTGAATTCTTCTGTAAATGTCAGTAAGTTTTACTCCTTTTCACAAGAAATTTCATTATAAGTCATAGTATGACTCGAATGCCCAAAAACGTTATTAATGTTTAAGTATACATCAAATAATACATATATTATAATAAAATGTTATAAAGTTATATTCCAAGAGGTGTTGCTATAGCCCTCAGTCTTTTTGTACCAGTATATAAAGCAGAAAATCATCTAATTTTATGCGTATATACATCAAATGAGACTCATGCATTCTGTATCTTATATATAGTTCTTTATAATCTTCTGTATGTATAGGAAGCGGGAGCATGGACATCCCTGTGCTGTGTATGCTGGTGTCAGGAGAGCCTTACATGCTTGAGGTCAGTTTTACACTAAACACCTAAAATGTTTATTTACTTATTTTTGTTTGTAACACTGGATTTGCTTGAAGATACGGTTTCTTCAGGCATTTGTACAAGAAGGATTTTTTGCTATTGTGATAAATATTTTGCATTGAAAAAAAGTCATAGAATTGAAAGGTTTTTACAGCTAGTCCCCGACTTATTAACAAGTCCTGATCTGGGAGAACGTTCGTAAGTCGGATTTGTTCTCAAGTCGGATTTGTTCTCAAGTCTAACAAAGTGAGTCTTTGTACATCTTTGACACGAATATAAAATATAAAGCACATCAATCCACTCGACTAAATCTGCCCACACTGCCATCAAGTGGCCAAAAACCGTAAACGCGTCTAAGGAAATGAATCTCACATGTTAAAAGTAACACTGTTGTCTCTGCACCTTTAAATCGCGAGGGGAATCCTGAACGGCATTTTAGCTCAGAGCTGTTTTCCACTGTAGTTGACTGGGAACTCTGTTTTGTTGAGGATTTTCCAAAATTCCCCATCAGGACAGCTTTATAGGACAGAAATTTTCTATCATAGTACGTCAGGACTGAGTTGTGGAAATTTATTGAATTATATGAGTTGGTGAGGCCGACTCACTTTCCCTGCACCCCCATCGTGCACACATACAATATATCGGTTTTTAGACATTTCATGCATTCACTTGCATAATATGTGTAATTGTATATGCTAAATAGTTGTATCTAATTTTTGTACAATAAATGTGAGTTACTTCCGTGATTGAACAGGTTGTAACTCGAATGTTCGTAAGTCTGGAACTACATTTAATCTTTTTTATTATTATTCACAAAATCTGATAAGCTGCACATTTAAACATGTGCACAGTTGTGTGTTGTTGCTGCAGTATAATAAGTGACTTATGTTCAGGAAATTGTAGTAAATGTATGTATGTATATATTAAGTATAACATGTTTGTTCTCTCTGCATATGTCTTAGAGAATGGATCTCTCCTTAAAGAAGTCCATCCCGTGGTTGGTCCTGGCAGGCTCAGGGGGATTGGCCAACTTGGTCAGCGACGTTCTAGACATCACATCAGCTGCACCAAGCCTGCCTGGGTCGGGGTCTGAAGGCGAGGGAGAGGCGGCTACCAAAACGGATTTTCGGGGAAGAGTCACGGAGATAATGCTGAAGCACTTTCCCTCTGAACAGGACACGGACAAACTTGTAGACAAGGTAATGAATGATGTGAAATGACGGAATGGCGTGTGTGAAAATCAAACCATAACACAGTATTGTCAGGGTATCTGCTTTTATTTTAAAACAAGGTAGCATCAGTAAACATTCTGTTCTTTAGGAGTTCTGTTCACAAAATCCTTTCTGGTTTTTATCTCTAAAGTAGACTAAATTTATACAATGCAATACAACTGATATTTTAACTATTGAAAATTTCCTATGACATGTGGAGTGCAGCTCTAACCCTTTACACCACGTTCCAACTTATTGCGAGTCTACCATTTACACTGATCAGCCATGACATTACCACCACATGACATTAACAAATTAACAATATCAGTAAACTGGTGATAGGATCCTGGGCACCCAAGGCTCACCCATGCCCGCAGGGACCGAAAGCTAGCCCATTCGGTCCCATCCTATGGGAAAACCGATGCAGCACAATTTGCGAAACAAGTCAATGGTGGTCATGACAGGAAACCACCAGAACACCACAGCTTGCCACACATGGGCCCCAGCAGACAAAAAGCCCAAGGCTGCCATCCCAGCCTCTCAGTACGGTCCAGCACCCACACGACACCCTGGACAAACATGTCTAATCTACGGTTTCCCCATCCCACAACCCACAGCACCCAAACAGGATCCTGCATTAACTTCCAGAGACACATGCAGATGCAAATAACTGTTTGGTATTCAGCACTGGATTTTATAGCTGCTCTTTTAGTACTTATAATTCGGCTGACAAACTTTACTTAATAAGGCTTTATCCGAGCAAATTCCTCTGTGCTTTGAAACGCTCGTAATGTTTTTGACAGTTGATCAAATATTTTCAGTTTCCATGTGATTTTTTTGCAAGACATTTCATCTTTTCATCTTGAGTAAGACCTTTCTTCCTTCACATACTGCATGTGTGGTGTATTTACTGGTATGTCACCTTAGTAATAATTTGGAACTTGGTGAAAAGATGAAAAGCCTTTTTTTCAGCGTTTTTTGATTGGAAAGCCTTTTTATTGTCTTATACGATTATATGATTTTTCCCCCCCTCCATATAACATCCTTAAATGATTAGTTTGATAACCAGCGCTGTAAATAAATTTTTTAAGTCTGTACCTACAGTAAGTGTTCATTCTTTATATGCTCACTTTGGACAGGTTTTAAGTATTTGCCAAAACAAAGACCTTATTTCAATCTATAATGAAGAACACGAGGGCTTAGACGACTTTGACACCGTGCTGCTGAAGGCTCTAGTCAGAGGTAAGTTTCACTAAAGCGAATATTGCCACTACTCTGTTTCAGTCAGTAATCTCACGTGTAGACTGCTGCACTGCTGTTTGTACTGCTAGACTGCTGGAATGCAATAGATTAATACGAGGGCCGTCCTGACACTAATGCACAACTGGGTATATCGCTTTTAGTAACTAACATACAGTAGGTTGTTCAATTTGCACATGTTTGTAGAACAGCTACTTCCCAACTTAGTCTCCATCACAATAGATGTATAGATGAACTTTCAAATGAAATGTACTCTGTGGGAGTGGTGGCTCAGACAGGGCTAGGTTATCAGTTTTCGGATCTGAGGATCTAGGTTCGAGCTCCGCTCTGGGTGGGTTTGGCTTCACCGCATACTACCCAGCTACAGTGTACCGTGCCAGTGCCACTATTTCAACATTTATTAAATGTTAATGTTTGAGATATTATAAAGCTGCGTAATTGGTTTCCTCTAACCGGTTTGTCATGCATTTGTTTTTTCCAACATTGCACATTTATAATACAAGTAAACCTAAGTATTTAAAATCCTCATTAATCACTGACTATGACTGTGTCTTCCTCCATAACCTTTGTGAAGGCTCCCTTTCACTCACGCAATTTTGCATTACTCCACTCGGTCCACAGTATGATGATCACAAACTGCAAACGGCTCAAAGCTGCACAATCCAGAATCCATAACCTTTTGGAACAATTTGAAACCAAGCTAGACCAGAAACACCTAAAACAGAACACACACACACACACACACACACACACACACACACACACACACACACACACACACGTATGTAGTACTTCAATAACAGACACCTGTGCTTTCTCTATTTTATAAATCACCTCCAAAAGTCAACATATTTTTTGGTGTGTGTGTGTGTGTGTGTGTGTGTGTGTGTCAGTGAATAAACAGCGCCTTTCCAATGATGCTCTCCCCAACACTGAGGAGCTGAGGTTGGCTGTCGCATGGAACAGAGTGGATATCGCCAAGACTGAGCTCTTCACAGGAAGCATACAGTGGAAGGTAGGAAATTATGTTTTTTTTTTTTTTTTTTAATCTATCAGTGTTGGATAACAGGAGTGTATGAGAAACACATAAACAGATGAGCACTGGGATATATTTTTGGCGCAGAACGAGGACTTGGAGGGCTTCATGACCGACTCGCTGGTGAACAACAAGCCTCAGTTTGTACGCCTCTTTACCGAAAATGGACTGAATATCCTGGACTATCTTACATATGGCCGTCTAGAGGAGCTGTACGAGTCAATCTCCGAGGGCTGTCTAGCCTACACACTGCTACAGCGTTACCTCACCGAACGTGAAAGCGCTGTCAGTACCGGCGCTTCTCGCTCCGCTGCCGGTAATAAAAATGACACCTTCAACCCGGTCAGAAAACTGACACTTTACGAGGTGAGAATTTTTTTTCAATTAGCTAGAAAATGAAGGGCAATTCTTTTGTGGCTGGACAGTGCTGTATACTAGGCGGGATTTTATTCTTTAAAAAAACATGGTGCATTGGTGGCTCAGTGGTAGGTTTCTTGCCACCCAGTACCCAAACCCCAGCCACGCTCTCTCTCTCTCTCTCTCTCTCTCTCTCTCTCTCTCTACAGGTTCGGTCCTGCTAAAGCAAGTTCCTAATATTCCTTCTGCCAAGTTCACTAATCAACAATAACTTTATGCCAAACATTCAAACTAAAGTTATTCCATACGGTCCAAGTCAGTCTAATATCCAATCCTATCCTCATTTCCGTCCTAGGTGTCTCAGGTCCTACGATACCTGCTAGGCGATGTGTGTGAGCCGTTCTATTATGATTGCCTGGATCTGCAGGTTGTTGCTTCCAAACGCAAAACCTTCAAGGTAAAATACTGAATGTGAAATCCTCAGAATAAATAGGTTCGCATCTTTAAGGCAAATGAAATGTGTGATTGCAAATTGTGTTCAAGTCAAACTGGGACTTTTGATTGTGCAGAATAAGAGAACAGAATAAGAGAACACAGTTACACATTATCTCTAATGCACTTTTTCCAGTGTTTCACATCCCAGTGCTTGGATACCAGATTTCTTATTAACCCAGAGTCTTGATCAGTCGGTCTGTTTCATGTCTGAAATGCTGGCCTCCCAGGAACTCCTGCATATGCATCTGCCTGTGAGTTCCTGTAACGTGCAAGTCGTGTTGGTGATGGATGCGTCTCTTCTACAAGTCGGTGATAAGTTACTTGTTGGTTTTCCACGATTAGGTGCTAATCACTCGCTGAATGTTTCTGCAGTGGGATTCGAGCCACCTTGGTTCGTCCTTAACGGACGTACTGCCTTCTTTAAACTGTTTGCGCCATTAAATTTTTCTATTTACTGCAGCTAAGAGCCTCATCACCTTGTTATGCTTGAAGTGTTGTCAATCAGTTTTCCAGCTTCATCCATGAGAAATTTCAGCACAAGTCCTGTTTTGACTTGAACGCCCCTCCTAACTTTGTTGATTTGACTTTGTTCGAATTTGGTCTCATTTTTCTTTTTCCAGAAAGTATCTATGTTAAAATCGGATGCTGAATATCGGAAACATAGATGTATTCACCCATGGGCTTCGCTCTTCATGTGGGCTGTGCTGCAGAACCGCAGTGAGATGGCCGTTTACTTCTGGGAAATGGTAACGCAGTGCCAGTGGACAGCAAGCCAAATGTGTTTTTAATTGCTGACCTGCACCAGTATTGAAAATCGTATTTTCTATGCTAAAAAATTGACATATTTGCTAGCCATGCTATAAATTCTTTTTAATTCATGAGCATGAATTTATAAGATATTCCAAATAAAGATAGATAAGCATTTGTTGTTATATACAATGGAAAAAGCAAAAAAAAAAAAAAAAAGACAACCCTTTCTCTCTCTCTCTTTTTCTCTCTCTCTCTCTCTCTCTCATGGACTCTCAGTGCTCAGAGTCGGTGCTGAGTGCTCTGTTTGCTTGTAAACTGCTGAGAGTTCTCTCCAGATTGGAGACGGAGACGGAGACGAAACACTCCATGAAGGAACTGGCTCAGAGATTTGAGAACTTGGCGCATGGTATGATGCGTGTGCATTTTTACAGGAAAATTGTGCATGCAGGAAATTCGAAGCTGTGCCATACTGTAGGTTTTGCTACCCTCATCTTTTCCCTCTCGTACTCCTTATTTTGCTCTGTTGCTTTATCTAGATGTTTTCAGTAAATGCTATGAGAGCTGTGAGAGTCGCTCTTTCGTTCTGCTGAAGAAAAACTCCGACTTCTGGAAGGGCACTACGTGTCTGAAGATGGCCATGGAAGCAGACGCTCGTCTCTTCTTCAGTCACGATGGCGTGCAGGTCTGCCAATGTTTTATGTTTCTCAGAAGGACATGGGAATGTTTAAATATGTTGAAAACAAGATGCAAATGTAATGTAATTCCGAATCTTTGTAGTGATGCCATTTCACAAATCCTTGTTTTAGTTTACAACAGCGATCAGAAGGAAAAAAGTCGACAATAAGGATGTTAATTCCACTAAACTATCATTATCCACAAGCATGGGTTCCACCTCATCTCATCTTTAGAGATCCAGGGATTATGCAGGCTGTTGCAGATATAAAGGCTTACTGTCTGGTATTTGGACTGTTTAGCGAGGCCGCATGTCCTCTTATAGTTTATCATCATTCTTGAAGCATCAATCCCATAATAATTCAGATATAATTTAATGTAATGGAGATATAATTGAATTAACCACACTAGTATGTTTTCTCTGATGCACAATGTACAATATCAGGGTTGGGGGTTTGCAAGAGACACATGTCAGGATCAAAAACTCACCAAATCTACAATGAAATGCCAACAAAACTACAATATAAAAACATAAAACATCAAAGTATTTTCTTATTGAAGTACTGTATGCACCGGTGCAACTAGAACCTAACACAAATAGAACTGGCTTTTGTGCGCACATAGAAGAGAGAGATATAAAAAATAAAATTGGCAACAAAACCTCAAGATGGTTGCATAAATTATTTATTTTTATATATAGTAAAGTACTAATTTCATACTGGTTAGTAATGTTAAGAGGGAGCAAAGGTTCTCAGATTAGACTGTGGATTAATCCGTCCGTTCCATGATTCTCACTACGTAGTGTTTAGCACTGTGGCCTCGCACCTCCAGGGTCAAGGGTTCGACTCCTGCCTCGGGTCTGTTTGCACAGATATTTGCATTTTTTTTGTTCTCTTGGTGGGTTTCCCCCAGGTATTCTGATTATCTCCCACAATTTGTGTGTTTGTGTGAGTGCCCTGTGATGGATTGGCACCCTGTCCAGGGTTTACCCCACCTCTTGCCCTAAGTTTCCTGGGATATGCCCCAGGCCCCCCCACGACCTCCATACAGGATACTGTATAGGGATGCTTGATTTCTGCTTAATGTGTATTTTATGGGTCGTTCAGGCTAACACAAATTAGTAAAAAAAAAAAAACGTTTGACAGACTGCTTATCTAGTTATATAACAGCCTCAGCAGCAACCTCATTTCCCCTCTCATCTGTTACACTCAGCATCTCCAGTATACTAATCACTGGCCTGAACATCTGTCAGCATCTGCACCTTTTTCTCACCATGCCGCATGTTAGAGGCTTTTTATGCCAGAGTGACTCATGCGTCACTCAAGTTTCTCAGGAAACTGGTCAGGTACAGGGACTGGTCTAAAAACATGAGGCCAGAACGTGCCAAGAAAGTAAAAAAGTCCTTCAAGAAGCCTGGAGAACTATTACTCAAGATTACATTAAAAATAAAAGAAGGTCTGACTCCCTGGAAGCAACATAGGACGAAATGAGGCATGACGAATTTAGGACGTCTACATAATACTTTATTTATTATTGGGTTCTTATAGTTTTTCATTCGTTTGACGGGTAACTTTTATGAAATAAATTGAACCCAAACCTGGACAATTTTGCATTAACTTTGACTTAACAAGTCCAGTGGACATAAGCTGGAGTACAATCTGGAGAAACTGGAAAGCATACAAACTTTTGAATTGTTGTCTATCCTTTTTTTCTGATGTCTTATATTGTGAAATAAGTGGATATAGATATTTTTTGGGTTTGCATGAGAAATGAAAGTGTGTGCATGCTTGTGTGTGTGTTTGTGCGTGTGCGTACTTTATGTGTCAGACGCTGCTGTCTCAGATCTGGTGGGGGGATATGGACAGAAGCACTGAGGTATGGAAGCTCATCCTGACTTTGTTCCTTCCTCCGCTCTGCTACACCAAACTAATCTCTTTCAGGTAAGAAATGCCTCATTCCTAATCTCAGTCTCTATCTCAGTATTATGTAATGCAGTTTAGCGCTACAGACCTACGAGTCACTTTACTAGCATTATATTCAGTTAAGGTAAATTATGTTCACCTCGTGTTTCGACATGAATGTATTTAGAAACTTTAAGTTTGCTTTCCATCAGAATCTGTATATTTGTTAATGTTGATTATCTTGCGATGCTCCTTTTATGTCTGGTTTTCAGAGAGGTAGATGATCCAGATGAGGGGAAGTCTGAGGACGACTCAGAGAAGAAGGACATAGACTGGCTCTACGCAGAAACCGTCTTCTCTTTCTCAGATATGAAACGCATGTAATCACATTATAATTAATATGGCCGGATTCATTTACACTAAAATACAGTGGTGCATAGAAATCGAACCAGATTTCTTATTAATATATCAATTATTAAGGTCTACATATAGAGACATTTTCATTCAAGAAGCACATTTTATCAAGGCAGTCATAGGACACTTACTAATCTTGATTTAATCAAATGGCTTAAATAAAAGACTCAGACCACTGGCCAGTGCACTCCTAGTGTCAGTCCTAATCCCAGATAAAATAAGAGTGATTCCTGGATCAAAATACGTTTAAAGTTTAAGTTAAAGGTGTAACTAAAATGAAGGAATAAATAAATAGGACTTTAATGTTGAGTTCTAAAGTGTAAAAGTAATTTTTTAAATTATTATTTAAAAATCTTATCAAATTTTTGAGCTTCTGAGATTTTCACATATACATTAACAGAAACAGAAAAAAGTTTTTTTGGGACTGTAACTGCATTAAATACATATAATGCAGAGATATGAACCTATTATATATTTACTGTTTTTGCAGCATTGTCCGGAACCGTAATTATTTACGCAAAGTCGCAGAAATCATGTAACCCTGGGCGAGATCTTGTAGTGATGATGGGAAAGTCGACCCATTGCGCAAAGTCTTAAATTTTATTTTGGGGAAACAACCTCAAATGGACATTATCATAAATATTCTGCAAAGCTTTTTACCACCGTGCAATTCCAGATTTATCGTTTACTACTAGTGTGATGTAACGACTATGTGTCATGTGAGAACCTTAAAACCAAGCACTATTTCTAGCACAAAATAACTAACAGTCTGAGGCACTAATTTGAGGCACTAATTTGAGGCACTGCAATCTGAGGCACTAATTTGAGGCACACTAATTTGAGGCACACTAATTTGGTAGGAGGATGATGGAGACTGAATGAGACTCCTAGTGACATTTCAGCATACAGGCCCTTAGTATCACAATGATTTCACTGCTAGAGTAAAACTTCGATATTTAAGAAAATAAGTCAATAAAACAAACAAACAAAAAAAAAAGAGTCGTGAGTTTCTCTTGCAACCGTAATTATAACTCAAGTTATAAAATTTATGAACCTGTGATCTAATGTTAAGCGGAAGATACCCAGAACCCTCATCCAGGTCCGGGGCAGAGCGCTGACTCATCGTTATTACTATATAATAATTATATTATATATTATATTATTACTACTCTGTACCTGAGATTTCCCCTCTGTGTTTTTTTCCAGTCAGGCAAAAGGAGATTCATCAAGTCCTAGTAGACCGAGCATAAAAGGTTTGTTCATTCTAAACATTCCGCCACTTTTATTCTTTACATCACGCTACTGCTATTAGATCGGTTGCTGCTTAAATCATGTCATATTAAGAGACGGTACTGTGGAGAACCAGTTGGCACCGTTGCCTTCCACCGTTGAGGGTCGAGGGTTTGATTCCCAGCTTTGGTTTGTGTGCATGGAGGTTGCATGTTCTCCACATGCTTGGTGGGTTTCTTCTGGGGACTCTGGTTTCCTCCCACCGTCTAAAGACATGCAGATTAGGTTAATCAGTGTTCCCAAATTGCCTGTAGTGTGTGTGTGTGTGCTCTTCGAGGGACTGGCACCCCGTCCAGGGTCTAACCTACCTCGACCATGTCTGACCTGGGATAGGCTCCAGGCCCACGAAACCCTATAAACAGGATAATGCGGTATAGTAGATAAATGAAAAGTAATTTTACGTTAATTCTTGTTTGTTTTTTAGGTCAGCCAGTCAGGCCAGCCCGTCCAAAGTTGCCTTTTGTATTGTCACGCTGGAGACAGTTCTGGTACGCACCGGTCACTGCTTTCCTTGGCAACGTGATCATGTACTTCCTCTTCCTGCTTCTGTACGCCTATGTGCTGTTAATGGACTTCAAGCCACCACCTCCAAAGGGCCCGTCCTTCTGGGAGCTCCTGCTGTATTTTTGGGTGTTCACCATAGGGTGCGAGGACATTCGTGAGGTAAGATGATCCACAATCGGGAATATTCTTCGTAAACGTCTATGGAGCAAAGGACGATACTTCTAAATCCATTAAAAAAGCCATAACCTGTAGCTGAATGAGAATATTTATAGGATTATCAAAGTGAATTTCAGAAAGACTGGGAAAAAGAAAGTGTTGGATGTTTGATGTTAAAAAAGGCAGGATCATAAATTAATAGGTATGCATGTTAAACTTTCTTTCTCCATTGCTCCATTTTCCTCTCATTTAGACATTCATCGTGGGTACCATGACTTTTAAGCAGAGGATACGACAGTGTGCTCAGGATACGTGGCGCATGTGTGACCTCATTGCCATAACCCTGTTCCTTGTTGGTGTGTGCTGCAGGTAAATGGGTTTCATTTCCATTTCATCGTTTCTCACTAGGTGGCACACTGTCGCCTTGCACTTCCAGGGTCTGCTGGTCTGTGTACATGGTACTCATGACCTCATGGACTCGTATAACTTCCCTTCTATTCAACATTTTGATTTAAGGTGTGAGGCAAGGTTGAGTTTTCATAGTGTACGTCCCATTTTTGGAGTCAAAACCTTTTTTCATTTTTATATAGATATTTTTTCTACATTTTACAGTAGAAGATATTAAAACATACATGACCACTTCATCATGTGTGTTGGAAAATCGTTCCAGGTGATGACTCCATGAAGATGTTTGAGAGTATGATATCACAATCTGATATCAAAGCAAAATCTGGCTCATTTAAAGCAGCTAAAACGTAACAAATTTCGCTTTGTTAACTGTTTTTGTTATGCAATGTGTTATTTCACAACGCCTTCAGTATTGTTTTGCAGTGTGTTAAATAGTAAAAAATAAAGAACATCCCTTGAAAGACTAATCGTACCCCAACATTTGAGTGGTACTGGGGATTTTCTTTTATATAAGAAGATATAAAAAAGAAACCCGTCTTCATGGTACTCCTATAATAATGACTTTGTGCTATCCTAGGATGTTCGAGGAAACATATTGGTTCGGCCGTGCTGCCTTGTGTCTTGACTACATGGTGTTCACCCTCAGACTTATCCACATCTTTGCCATTCATAAGCAACTTGGGCCTAAAATCATCATAGTGGGCAAAATGGTAAGTACCACATGGAACCAAATATTGTCTTGTCGAGCTAAGATTAATCAGAAGCATTAATGGCAATGCCTGGGTTATCGCCCAGATTTACCCCCAGCTCTCAAAATCGTGTTGTCTTTGATTATGCGAAACTGTGTGTCTGATGGCCTGTAATGTAATGTAATGCCCTGAAGTAATCCTGCCTTGTGTCTACGGTCCCTGGGATAGGCTCAGTACTCACTATATGTTACGTCTCCCTATAATATAATCGTATCGGCTCTCGTACACTTAGAATTGGCGAGTCTGGCAATTCAATAGATTGCGCTTGAGGTTTCTTCTTTTTAAGGAGGTCAGTTTCGATCCATGATGCGTAGGCAAGTAATGTACATTTAAGCCCCTTTCATACATAAAGGAGTCCGACTGGAAATCTTGTAGAGAGCAATTTTGGCGAGGAAATAGGCATTCCGTGACTTAGCCAAGGTTTCACATCATGCAGGTTTGGATTCGAGGAATGCTTTGACGAGCACTCTTCTTGATCCTGCCGACTCTTTCCTGGATTACGTAGCTCCCTCGCCAACACTCTCGCCAGAACTCCCACCAAGCTCTCACTGAACTCTAGCAGAAATTCTCCCAAATCTCCTCTGTGATGGTCCTGCATCCACAAGATCACCAGAGCCCCACATTCCCTCAAAGGGAGTGCCCCGGCATGCCTCAAGATTGATTCTGCAAGTGATAGGAGAATGCTATGAGAGAAATGTATCGATTTTTTTTTTCTTGTAAAGAAATCTACGGAAAGTATTGAACTGTCCAGTGAGCCCAGGAGTTACAGGAAATCTTCAGGAGTGCGCCAATCTTCTTGCCAAAATTGCTTCAAGATTTCTCCTCCGACTCCTGAATGTATGAAAGGGTTTTTGGTAGGTTGGCGCAAACTGTTTAAAAAGCTTCCTGCTGGGGGTTTCGCACACTTAAACATCAAAGACAAACCAAAAATTTTGATGTTAGACAAATAGGTAGCAATCACAGAGGCATTATTCTGTACTGCTGTCCAAAATGTATTGTTGTCTGTTGTCTTCCATATAAAATCAATTTTTTGCATGTTTCCTTCCAGATGAAAGATATTTTCTTTTTTCTGTTCTTCCTCGGCGTGTGGTTACTGGCCTATGGAGTGGCCAATCAGGCTCTGATCTACCCCTACGACTCAAACGCTGATAGGATACTTCGCCGTATATTTTACAGGCCATATTTACACATATATGGACAAATTCCTGTGGAGGAAATAGACTGTATGTTGTCATTTATCGCCGTGATCTTATGTTCTACCACAATTAATGACGAATTCAGTGTGTTGGATTAATTCTGACTGCAATCGTTCTGTGTGTTTTTAGCTGGATTTCATTGGGATGCCAATTGTACAAACAATGCAACACTAATTAACGCAGGTGTAGAACCATGCAGGGACACATATCATAACTGGCTTGTGGTCATCTTACTCGTCATCTACCTTCTGGTCACCAACATCCTGCTCGTTAACCTTCTCATCGCCATGTTCAGGTAGCCAATCATCCATCCATCCATCCATCCATCCATCCATCCATCCATCCATCCATCCATCCATCCATCCATCCATCCATCCGTCCGTCTCTATTGCTGTTCAAAATTCCACTCTTTGTGCAATAGGTCTTCTTTGATCCCTGGTCCTCTTCTCTGTTTATCATTATTTTGTCTAGTTACACCTTCAACAAGGTGCAAGATCGGAGTGACACCTACTGGAAGTTCCAGCGCTACAATGTAATCGTGGGGTATCATATTCGGCCGTGCCTCGCTCCACCCTTAATCTTTATCTCCCACTTCCACCTCTTCATCAAGCGGAACATCCGCAAGCTGCCGTCTGAGAAGGTGCACCAGTTTGGTGAGTGTGGTTATGTTGCCCATCATTACTTTTTAAACTGATGTAAGAGATCCACTGACAGAAATCGAGAACTTAAAAATGAAGTGATTAATGTGCTCAGTACCAGTAAGGATAATTTTTATGAATGTGCAAGATCTTTTTGTCTAGCCATGGATTTAAGGCCTAAAGTTAACAACCGGCTGATAACATGGGAGAGCATTCAGAAGGAAAACTTCTTATCTGCTGAGGGAAAGAAGCTAAGAGGAAGTGACACGGAGAGGCTAAAGCGCATGTCTGTGAAGTGAGTGCTTTTCCTTTTATACTACACACAAGCCATTGCTCTGGCTTACATCAAACGCAACAGTCTGACTTGCTTAAAGCTGATGAGTCTTCACAAGAGCTGGTTGTTATTACTTACTGTAGTTGTGCATTATGGTTAAAAATGAGAGAACTCACCTGACTTTACTCTTGCAGAATTTGACGAAAGCACATATGCTGGCCAGTCATAACATTTTTAACATCCATAACATTCCCAGTGTTGTGGTGGTTCCTCTTGCGCCACTAAAAACAGCTCTGACCCCTAATGGCATGGCCTGCATGAAACGTCTGAAAGTGTGCTAGTGTGCACAAGGTCATTAGTGGCATATCCTTAGTTTAAAGGGGGAGCCCCCATACACTAATCAGCACTGATTATTAATTATATAGTAAACAGGTGACATGATCATGGGCACCCACGCCCGTACGGACCAAAGGCTTGCCTGTCCAGTCCAATCTCACAGAAAGGCCAATGCAGCGCAAATCAACAAAAAAGTAAACACTGGTCATGATAAAAATGCACCAGAACACCCAGTACACCACAGAGCGCTGTGCACGGGGCCCAGCATGGAAAGAGCTCAAGGCCCCCGAACTCCCCAGACCCCAAACCAATCCAATCGAGCAACTATGGAATGCACCAGACACTCATGTCCGATTCTCGGACACCCCACACCACAACCCAAAGCCCCCAAGGGATCCATTGCCCACGTCCTGATGCCAGACACCACAGGACCATCTCCAGAGGTCCTGCTGAGCCACACTCCAAAGGAACCCAAAAACTAGGTGGTTTTAACGTTTGTGTTTTCAGTAACTGATCAGTGTATGTATGTGTGTGCTTGCACTTGTAGAGTGGACGGTGTTCTGAAACAGACAGCTGAGATCAGGGATTTGGATCGCAGATTAAGAGCACTCGAGTCTGAGGTTAGTGGTCTGCTTGAAATTGATTCAGTAGAATATCAATTCATTCAGAAAGTCTTGTGTACCACCTGTCTTTGTGCCAAGCCCGTACTTTTTCACTGCCATGTTTCTCCAGATGGAATTCTGTTCATCTACACTTATATGGATGGCTGAAGCTCTCTCTCAGGGCAGTGTGCTAAAAACCACTAAGCCTCCTCCCACACGGAAAGGTGACTATAGTATTAATACATTTTTTTGTTTGTTTTGTGCAAAAGAGTGATTCAATTTCTAATACATTTTTAGTGTCTTGACTCTGATTTATACAGTGTCATATTTTACTTTATGTATCTTTCATTTCTTTTTCTTTTTAGTGAACACATCAACGACAGAAATGTGAGAACGATTCCCTTATCTTCTGTCAACACTCCTTTACCCTAAACACTCAGTGGCGTAAAAGGCAATGCATTCCTGTTCGTACGGTCTATTTCATGCGAGTGTGGCAAAGTAAACTTTGTCCTTAAGATTGCAGAATAAGGGAATGACGTCAATGTTAGACAGAATACGGCAAAATAAACGTTTCCGGTTGTATACCTGGTCATGGTTTTTTATTTTATTTTATTTTTTTTACCCCAATGTTGCCTTGATATTGTATATATGAATAGATTATAAATAGATCTATTTAATATGCTTGTAATAAACCACTCTTAAAGGAAGTCCATTTGTGTATTCGTATCCTTTTTGTAAGAATTTTATAATGATTCAGAACAGGAATAGCCAGTTAAATGGAAGGGGTTGCATTGCAGAAACAAATCCCAAACACAAATCCGATGGTAGAGGTACAGAGGATCAGAGCAAGTAGATGTGATGTTATTCTGGTTTGTTTTTTTCTTCATAATTCCAAGTGGTTTGCTGGTATTAGACAACAAGCCAAGCTGAACATAACCAAATGAAGTCTGGTGTTATCTCATTTTAATCCAGGTAAATGTAGGCAAATGGACATCATGCAAATGTTTAAGCAAATAAAAGCAATGGGAGATTTATGCATCGACTACAAAACACTTCGGTTTTAATGGACTGCCGTAACTGAGACGGGCATTTCTGGGTCAAATTGTTAAAAAAAAAACTGGAATACTTTGCAGTCATGTTTATTTTATGGTCTGGGATATGTAGAATCTAAAATAGAATTGAATTCATAGTTGAATAAAAAATTCAACATATAGTGATGCTACATTTTTCCTACCGCAGATTTTATCATCCGAAATAAAATAATGAAATGCAGCAGGTTTAGTTTAGGTGCCACCTAGTTGTCATTCTTAGTAACTGCCTTAAATCACAATTGGCTCGGAGGAATAATACTGTAAAACGAGATGTACTGTATTAACACACACTGAGAACAGGTGTGTATAACCTGGTGAGGGACTTCTCCAGTATCAGACCTATAGTCTGTAGTCCTAATTATGATTCAAATGAATTATACATTGGACAGAATACATTCACAGTTTGGTATGTTTTATGGATATTAAGCGAATTCATTATTTAATTATTTAACTAGATATCTTTAATTAGTAAATGTAATTAAATAATTAATTAAAAGAGGATAATTGCACTGACTGAAAAAATCTATTTTGTGTTTGTCCTATTTGTAAGTATGCGTAATGGGCAGTTTCATAAAATAAGGTGAACCAGTGTAGAAGTTAACACGCATGCAGACATGCAGTAGACAGACAGTTGTGGCTCAAGTGGTTAAGGCTCTGGTTGTACTGATTGGAAGGTTGGGGTCAACGCTACAGTATCCGCTCCAGGGTTGTTGTACCCTGGCTGACCCTGTGCCCGAACCCCAGATTCCTTACCATGGTAAGAGGAAAAAAATATCTTTTTAAGGTACTGTAAAGTACATGTGAGAAATAATTGAATCTTAACTTTGCATTTGCTAAAAGCAGTGCACACGCACACACACACACACACACACGCATGCGCACACATGCACACGCACACACGCACACACACACGCGCACACATGCACCCTGCTTTTTATTTTACTTCTTATTAGAATAATGTGCGATGTTGTTAAAAATTCAGTGTTGTAAGTTTGAATAGAAATGTAAAATTAAATGCATCCTTCATAAATTTCTACTACATTTTACTGTAATTAATACAAACACTGTTGTACTACTCCTACTACTACTACTAATTATTATTATTATTATTATTATTATTATTATTATTATTATTATTATAAGTAGTAGAAGCAGCAATATTATATAAAAAATTACGTAATTTCCACTGTTATTAAAACATTACAATTAGATTTCATTTACTACTTTCTTTATTATTCACAAAATTAAGATTCTATTTTAAAGTGTACAGTCAAAGCAAAATTAAATTACTCATCACAGAGCTATATTTGAAAGATATGCCTATTATTAATACATAATGCCTGGCCAAAACAGAGTCACTGTTTGAATTGAACAAAATGCTTAAGAACTTGATAGAATATTTATTGCACTGATGATTATGTTTTAACATTAAAAATTAAACTAATAAAACTTTTGTGCTATAATAATAATAATAATAATAATAAGAAGAAGAAGAAGAAATAATAATATCTAAAGTGAATCTCAGCTGATGACATTATAGTATTAACCAAGTAAATGGTGCTGAGTCTTTTATTTATTTATTTATTTATTTTAGAGTCTTCTTTGGTCCTCACACAATTTGCCCCGCCCTTACTGGATGTGTTACACCCCACACTGTGATCAATGTTACATCTGACTTGGTATTTGCTCATTTTAACCAATCTGATCGCCCTGTCATCACATGATCCCACCTCATGATTACTAAGCCACAAATAAAGTGTAAGAAATACAAACCATACAAAAGACACACACATTTAGGAATATTTAAAGCATGTCAGATAACAATGTCAGGGGCAAAGGCCTTAACCCTACAGTATATCCATATAAAATACTTATCCGCTGGCGATGCAGGGCATCCTCAAGGCCAGTCCCAAAAAGACTGGAGAGAAATTGGTGGGTTGTGGCATGAAGTGCATCCAGGGCCAACAACTACTGACCTCTGCCAATAACCTGCAGATCGGATGACGTCGACTCTGACAAAGGGATAACCCCCTCAATTTGAAACATGATAGACATTTGGCTTGCCTTCCACATCACGAGCATGCAAATACATCCATTATTATAATTATTGCAACGGTTATTTTTAATTGGACCTCATTAAGAAATCAGTCTTGTTCCCCTGTTTTTTAGTTTAGTGTTGGTAAGAAAGTATATGCTACAGATGACATTTAAAGAAAAAGGAAGTTGAACAGAGAGAAGTGGATTCAGTTTCAGTGAGCGAGCTCAAGGTTAGATTGTGGATTGTTTTGAGAGCTGCTTAATATAGCGTCCCAGTCACCTGTCGAGCTCAGTGAAGCTCTGTGCATGCATGTGTGACAGGCTGTAGCTGACTGTGGAGACTGGATGGTATGTGTGTGTGTGTGTGTGTGTGTGTGTGTGTGTGTGTGTGTGTGTGTGCGTGCCCTTTCCTCTTGTGCTAGCATGCACACCATGTTTGCTATCCTTCACACTCACACAGGCTGCTTGAATAGAGGACATCAGAAGAACAGCCTTACAGACATGTGGTCGTGTCAGTCATCTCCCCGTGCTTCCTTGCTCCATTTTGTTCTATGATTGTGTGTGTGTGTCAGTGTATTTGCATGAGTGTACTCGTGTGCAAGTGACAGAACTGTCGTGGTCACTCCCTGCATGGAAGTCAAACAAAAAGCAGACCTACTGTAGTGCTGTGACTCGGGTTGCGAGAGCTGTTTACTTTTTTTAATCTAGTGCAAAGAAGTCAAGTTTAAACTGCTTTTGGGTGGAGACGCCACGCCAGACAGGAAGATCCGGTTCCTTCTTGCGTAAAGGTTAAACGATGGCAGCTCGGCATCGTGGCCTAGTGTGCCTGCTGCTCGCTCTGCTGAGTGTCGGGGTATGGACGCAGGAAGCAGAGCAGGAAAGCCAGGATGAAGCAGAGGACCTGGGGGAACTGAGCACAGAAGAAAGCGATGAGGAAGATGAAGAAGCAGCCGATGAGGGAGCACAGGATCTAGAAGGGGAAGAAGAAGAAGAAGTAGAAGAAGTAGAAGAAGTGGACGAGGAATCTGTAGAGGATGATACTCCTGGGGAAGAAGACGCCACCGAGGATGGTGAGACTGAAGAGGAGGACGATGTCGAGGAGGATGAGGATGAGGATGAAGCTGCTACGGATGACGAGGCTGAAGGAGATGAAGATGCAGAGGAGGATGACGATGCTGAGGGTGTGGAGGAAGATGACACTGAGGACGAAGAGGCTGTAGATGATGAGGAGGAGGATCAGGAGGAGGAAGGCGCTCTGTCCGATGGCGCAGACGACGGCGAGGAGGAGGAGGAGGAGGAGGATGAAGCAGCGGAAACGGATAACGAAGAAGATACTGCCACTGATGAGGATGATGAGGAGCAGGACGCCTCGCCGGGTGAAGATGTTGAAAAGGCAGAAGGTCTGTACTTACAGTGTTGTAAGTTTGAAAGCTCGTACTTATTCACGTTTTTGCGTCATTTTATACAAGATTGGTTACTGTTTCATATTTCAAAGACAGTGCATTGATTTGAAGTATCAGGGATGCAGGATACATTTCTCACCAATTATAAAGGTTTTTTTTCCTTCAGTTTGGGATGGTGTGTTTCTTTTTTTTTTGTTGTCTCATTTCTGACACTACTTTTCTACATCCTTCAATCTGTCACAGTGGTGGTGGTGGTTCCTGCTGACCGCCTCCTCATACACAGACTCGCAGACACTAATTATTGGCTAGTGTTCATCTGATTGACTAAAAATCGGTCATAAATGATTAGACATAAGAACAATTTTTTTTTTTTCCATTCTGAAAGCATGATTTCTGTGACTGAAGAACATTTGGAGCTCAGAACAACTCAAGGCCAACGTCTGAAATAATTCATTATGACAATTAATGAATAAAACAAGACAGAGGCACATACAGGCAAAAAACAAACACACAAGTGTCTGAGTAACAATGAGCGTCAGCGTTCCTGAGTTTCGATTCATGCAGATTGAGATCGGGTCAATGTGAACGCCTTAGCATGTGATGTGAACCAGATCTTCAGTCTTACTGTATTAAACCCTTCAGTTTGTGGTTATGCATTGTGGATAGGGGCGGAGTCATCCGGGAAGATATCATTCCCATTAGATAACAATGTTTGCTGAAA
>JAAGKR010004794.1:47447-54947 GCA_011419295.1 Clarias macrocephalus | reverse complement strand
TCATACGAGTAACTTTTCCCCCGAGACTTGTTTTGTAAAGTCAGTGTGTGTTGTGATTAACAGCGGTTCTCTGTGTGGATCTGATCATTGATCTGTTTTTCAAACGAAACAGCGTGAGTCCTGAACATCCTTTCACGTTGCTCTAAAGCCTGCCAATACTGCACACACACACACACACACACACACACACACACACACACACACACACATATATTGCTCTTGGCAATCAGCAGGACAGCTCTGTGTGTGTGTGTGTGTGTGTGTGTGTGTGTGTGTGTTCGACATGCTATTCACACACTTCTGCTGCGTCACATTCGTTTTATAGGAATATTTGTCACAGTTTTATTTGGATTCATAACAATTTTGGAAAATTTTCTGACGCTTTCTGTATGAGAGAGAAAGAGGACGAGACGGGAGGACGTGTGATTGTGTGATGTGTGTGTGAGGTGTGTGTGATGTGTGTGTAATCTGACCTTTATTGCGAATCTTCAGGGCTTTGAGTCACACACTGTAATTTCCTCTCTTTGGAAAAAGACAAGGTATTTAACCCTTCGAGCGCTGAGGTTTTTAATTTATTTAGACTACATTCCCGTAAGTCAGAAGTTCAACTGTGAGAGAGAAAAAAATCTCATTAACATATTAAACATAGTATTAATATATTTTTAATAAGAATTCAAAATTAAATAGAAGAAACTGTGCTTTAAACAAATTTTCTTTTTAAAATTTGCTGCTTTTTTAAAATATTAAACTGGGAAACTACACGTGATGGAGTCGCATCCGGGCATGTCCGGGTATTGAGTTCATGAATCAATATAGCAACCACAGTGAATAACAAGAAAATAATAAATAACCAGTTCTTCATCTCTTTTTCCCTCATTTTCTGTTTGACATTAGAATTTGCATTTATAAATAACTATAAAATAATCACAAAAGCAGCTTCATCGCTCTGCAGAACTCGGGACGGTTTTACGTGAGACTTTTCTTTTAGAAAAGCTTCCAAGTCGCGGCTTTGTAACAAACTAAAAACACCTGTCGTTTATTTCTTCAGAGAGAAATAACTTTTTTGTTCAGTCCAAAAAATATGTGACTCTTACTGTCCTTACACACACACACACACACACACACACGCGCGTATGCATGCTTTCACACACCGTGTTGAGTGTGTTTGATCACAGGAGTCACACTCTGAGCGAGTTCGTCTGTCTCGGTTCTCTCGCAGCGGTTCGACTCTGAATCGACTCATTTGCAGGAAACGAATCGCTTGTGAATGTCTGATCCATGAAGCTGAAACTGAGCTCTAACAGGAGAAAAAAAAATAAACGCAGGACGTAATATACAAAAAGTATTTTTTGAGAAAAGATTTTCCTCAACTACAGATCTGACCATTAAGAACAAACATTTTGAGAAAAGAAATCTCGCGAGCTTCTGTGTCAGCGCGCAGGAAGCTGTGAAAATGACGTTCATTACCTGTAGGGGGCAGTTGTGTTTCAATCTGAGGTATTGTGTGTCTATTAAGGCTGAAAATGTGTTAATCTCTGTTAAGTGACAGAGCTCATAAACGTGTCGAGCTCAAACTGTAAATACTGATATGTATTTATTCTTCATTTTTTTCTCTCCTTCAATGAAGATTCTTCTTTGAATTCATTATTATTATTATTATTATTATTATTATTATTTTATTATTGTAACGCACCCGTGCATGTGTGCAAGAAGACGAAGTACAACCAAGAATACAAAAGTGTATGATAAGTTAGCCTAAAACAATACAGTGGAACCTTGGATTACGAGCATAATTTGTTCCTGAAGCGGGCTCATATTCCAAAAACACTTGTAAACCAAATAGAATTTCCCCATAAGAAATAATGAAAACTCAAATTATTCGTTCTACAGCCCAAAACAATAAATACATAAAAATAATTAATACAATATATAAAGTAAAAATAACACAAATTAACCACCACTTAACATTTAAAAAAGTAAAAATAAATCCTGACAGATAAGTGTTTCCGTTTGTGCGCGCAGGCGCCATGTATTTGTATGTGTGTGTGTGTGTAATTAGCCCCTCGCCTCGTCTTAAGCAGTAAAACTTCTCCTTCCTCCCCCACCCCGTTTTTTAAGTTTCACAACTAACATACACAATGCAAACACTGTTTTAATGGGAAAAAAAGAAATCTCTCTAACCATACTAGCATGAGCGCATACTAACGGAATCACTGCTGTAAAGTAAAAAAAAAACAAAAAAAACAACCAGCACCTTACCTTTGAAAAGAATTGCGACAGAGCTTTCTGTGTAAATAAAGCATGTGTGTGCAGCCAGGGAGATTGTGTGTGTGTGTGTGTCGGTGTCAAGTTACGCGTAAAGTACACATGAGTAAAGTGTGTGTGTGTCGGAGTGTGTGGGGCACAGTGTCAAATTACGCGCGCGCACACACATAGGAAAGAGAGGGAGATGTTGATTATACCAGTAAGAGACGAGCACTAAGACGCAGCAGGGGAGACGATTACCCACAATTCCGCAGCGCAACAGAGAGAAAAATCATTGGCTCAGTTTTGATCACTTGCCGCTCGGTGTCAAAATAAGAGTCGCATGCGTGATACATGATACTCGGCGCTCGTAAACTAATACTTGCTCGGTTTCTGATTAAAAATTTATTACAATTCTTTGCTCCGTTTGCGGAACACTCGTAAACCACATCACTCGCAATCCGAGGTTCCACTGTATTGTTTTATTGTGTATATGCGCTTTAAATATACACCAAACAATAAACACTGCCCTTTGCAAAGTGAAAGTGAGTGATCAAAAGGCTGATAAATGAGCCGCAGATATGAGCAGATTTACCAATAAAACGGCAGACCCTGGGCTTTGACTGCGCTTTCTCCACTCATTAGTAGTAGTAGTACATTCTAAAATGCTGGGGTTCTGTAAACACAATGTTGGGTTGTTTATGCTGGGTCAAAATTCTGTATTATTTCAGGTATTTTAATCACACTGTTGGTTTGCTTTTGCTATGAATACTAAAAGTGCTACATGATTAAACCCAATTCAAAAAACAGAAAAAGAAATTTCTCCATTTCCTTCCTGGACCTTTTGTCTGCATCACAATGAACTGAAGTTCAGCATGTTTTGATCAAAAGGCTGATAAACGCGTGCGATTTATCAATAAAAATGCAGACATGCTCCCCCAGAAATGCAACAAACACAAATATATAGGCTACTCGCTAGATAAACGCTGGCTTTTCCAACATGACAGTGCGCTCCGATGTGAGCCAATTTATTCATGTCATAATGTTATATAACATAATTTTGCTGTGGAGTTTATTTTGTTTCTGTGCATAATTATGCACAATTCTCCGTTTACTTGGTCTGGCTTTTAGGTAAAGTCCTTCCATGCGCCATCTGGCGGATATTCAGTGAAGTACAACACATTTATTTAAATTTCCGAATGTTGCGTGTGGGATTTCGCGGCATGGCGCGTGACGAATTGGGGCACTTCATGGGAAAAAACATGCATTCTTAATGGACCCATCTGTACTGAATCATTGCCTGCTTGTTATTTCTTTCGTTATTTCTGTGATTTCTACACACACTGATTAAATGTTTGTTTCATATTTGAGAAATGAAAGAGAGATGATTTTCAGAGCTACGTGCACATCACGCAGGACAACTTTGCGTCTTTGGATCATTTCATTATGGGTAGTAAAAGCTAACAATGACAGTTTACTGATTTTTTAATGAGTGTCAGTTTAATAACCCTCTGCATGGGGTCGGCTGACATTTTTCATATTTTAAAAAGCAATTTTAAAAAAGCAATGTTTTGTTGATATTGTGAGTGTAAAATGAACAAAAGTAGATCATTTACAGATATAAACTTATGTGTACAATCAGAAATGATGAGCATTTTAAGTTTTTTTCGATGTTAGCGTGGTGTGATCCCGCCTGTGGCACAGCCGACCTCAGAGGGTTTTATAAACTCACACTCAGATTCAGCACACACACTAAAGGTCTTAAATTATTAGTAAAGTTTCAGTTAATTAAGGTATGAAAGCATCATAATTTTTCTCATTGACTTCAATATACTGTAGAACAAAATCTATGAAAAACACACACACACACACACACACACACACACACACACACACACACAGACTGAAAGTTTACAGATGAAGCCAAACTTATGTGAAATTATTTAGTTTTACAGAAGCTTCTCTTTCTGGTCGTTATGACCTCACACACGTTACCTTGGTGCCAGATTTTAACCACTTACACCCCTGTCACAAAGACACGCCTCTGTATTCCCTTTGTGAAGATTTTTATTTTGGAAAAACGTTTCTCAGACATCAGTCTCCTGTGATTCTCGCCATTACGATCGCAGATTCTACTTTAATCATCTCCGTCTGCGCTCACGTCTGCTCTCATGTCTGCGCTCGCGTCTGCGCTCACGTCTGCTCTCACGTCTGCGCTCACGTCTGCGCTCACGTCTGCGCTCACGTCTGCTCTCACGTCTGCGCTCACGTCTGCTCTCACGTCTGCGCTCACGTCTGTGCTCGTCCTCGTCAGAATCCTCCTCGGACAGTCCGCCGTCCGAGACACGGATTTCACAGGAAGTACCCAGACTCGGGGTACGAAGACGCCTTTTCCCTCGACACGCTCCGATTTAATTATGGCTCATAAATATTCCGCTCTGATTAGCATAGCGTTAGCATTTTGGCCTCCTCACCTTTGCAGGATTCATGAATCTTTCATCACCTGCTCTCTTTCCTGAGCAAACTGCACCGCGGCATGTCTGTACCGCACTTTAATTACTCTGAATGTAATTATTCATGTAAATATCTGCTTTTCCCACGGCTGTCGAGTGCAGCTCAGGGTGATTGCAGTGCAAGCCGGGAGGAACTGATGACACGTCTGTTTTATTATGAGATATAACAAAGGTCGTCTCGAGGGCCCGTCCGTGTTTGTTTGTTCACACGCAGTGTCTCTGAAGTGTAATTGATTTTCCTTTAATTAATTGTATAGGAACTGAGGACGGGTGGAAAAGAGGTCAGCGTGGAACTTCCTGAAAGACAGATAACAGATTGATGATGTTTCGTCTTTTGGGTCTTTTTGTTTTTTTGTTTTCTTCTTCTTCTTCTTCTTTACTGATTTTCCTGTGAAGGACAGCAGAAAGGAAACTTTATCTAAAATCAAAACCTCTGCACTTTCACTTCATTTGGTCACAAGACCTTGTTTCTTTCCTTTTTTATGGAAATGATTTTAAATATGTTCTCACAGAAAAGACTAAGCCTTAATGACATGTGATCAGGGCTGTGATCAGTTCGGCCCTCAGGGGGAACGTTAAAGCTGTGTAGATCCCACATCATGGCTTTGGGAAATATGAGAAAAGCTTTGTTTTAATTCTATTTAAAGTTGAAATCTTTTAGAAAACTAAGAACCCTGACCCTATCCTTGTTATTAATTATAAAATAAAAAAAACACATAAAAACCCTTGAAGATCCCTTTCCTCTACACGAGGGTAACTAAAAACGACATGGTAACACTTTAAGAGGATCTGTGCATTAAGAACAAAACAGACTAGCACTCATTCTCCATAGAGCTTATTCTGTACCGGGTCACACGAGGCTTGGAGTTTATCCCAGGGGGCACAGGGCAGGGTGCCAATCCATCACAGCGCACGCGAGCACACACTCAGACTGGGAACACCAATTAGACTAATCTGCAAGAAACCCAGAGGAAACCCACCGTGCACAGGGCGAACACGCAAACTCCACACACCTGAGGCAGGAACCAAACCCTCAACCCTGGAGGTTTAAGGCCACAGTGCTAAACCACTACACCACCCGGGACAAGCAGAGAACAGTCACGAATAAAGCTTGTAAAAGTGAAAAGGGGGCTGTTCAAATGTTATTTAAAGGTCGACGAAATAGCTTAAGAATCATTAAAACTCTTCCCTGACAGGTTCTAGATATTGAGCATTTTTACTCTGTTCAGTTCACTTCAATTCGATTCTATTTCATGTGTATAGCGTCCTGTTAATACAGACTCACTTAGAAGAGAGAGAAATGTTTAGAAGAGAGATTAGAGCGTTTAGCCTCCTAACCCCGGTAGCTTCTTGGTATTAGGAGAAAAAAAAAAGAAATAGCATCAATTTAGAGTTTGGACGACACATTGTCCAATTTAATACATACACACTCTTAAAAACACATCTTTAAGATTTTTAATGGATAATGTAGCGAGCTTGGCCTGTAAGATCGAGTCCCAGCGAAAGATAATTACATCTAATGTTGCATCTAATTGCCTTGTTAAAACATACACATGTTTAGAAAAGGTGCTTTAAGGGTTCATTGTCCTGTTTTGGGGTCTGAACCTTGACTTTGATATTATTTCTGCTTTCTTGCATGAAACACAAACACTTTAAAAAACAGTCGAATAGCTGATACCGAACATGACAGCACGCTGAATTCTGCCATCTTGGATTCCTGGGGCTCACGTGACAATCCTACGTAGACGTGTACGACATAAAAACCTCGTTTTCAGATTTTAAAAGAGATTTTGTGGCTCAGTGGAGTCTCAGACTGCTGATCAGGGATCAGTCTTTCCCTTGTGTTCTCCCGCTGAACACGGTCACATGCACCGACCAAGCTGATCCTTTCTCATACCTGCTGAACCTAAACACAGAATACACGTTTCTGTAAAAAAAATAGTCTCTTCAGGCAGTGAAGACAAACCTGTCCAGCGGCCATTTTTTTTCTCTTTAGCAATCTTCCTCCTGTAGATTGGTTCTCTCGGCTCTCTGAAAGTGACCGCTATATTCATTTTCATCCCAAATGACCCAATCCCACCTCTAATTATTCAGGATCCACCACTGAGACCGGAATCTAAGATAAAAGAGAAAAACATATCGGCTTTGTGCTTTTGCCCTTTGACCTCATCTCTCTGGTTTCATAAAGCTGCTGATGAAGCGGAATGAGGCACACGCTGTGCTTTAAATCTGAAATTCGCACTTTGGCGAGCGGTCTGTAGAGAGAGCGATCTGTCGAGAGCCGCACTGAGTGAGATGAAGCACAAACACAAAGTTATGAAGAGATGGCGTGTGTTTGTCAAAAGACTTTGAAGAGCGCCTGGTCACATTCACCTTGACCATAAATCTTATTAACGCAAACATTATCAATTCCTTCTACATTCTGCACAAACGTAACGAGTCCGTATCTTAGATTCAGCGACTCATGCCTTGATGAGCGCGATATAAAAAAATGAATAAAACGCTAACATGGTCTTTAATGCGCTGCTGAGTAACGAGTGTGGAGGCCATTTTATTCAATTAAACCAGTGATTAATGTAATAACTAGAGACAAGCAATAAACCGTACGGGGAAAATACCAGGGCGCTGTTGAATGCACTCGTCTCATTTCCATCCTCTCTTTCATCCATCTTCCCGGCCTCTTCATGTCCCTGTACCATGTTGCTCATCTCTCATCTTTCTTTTTTTTTCTTTATTCATTTTA
>JAAGKR010004794.1:9947-42447 GCA_011419295.1 Clarias macrocephalus | reverse complement strand
TGCGGTTAATCAGGAAGCTGGAGGCTCTCTCTCACTGTCTTATTCCTCGCTCCTCAGCACTAACTCACCTTGGCATCTCATCTGGGGCTCGTTTTCGCCTTCACTGCTCATCACACACACACAGACACACACACACACACACTCATGCGCACACATGCATACACATGCAGTTTTTCAGGAAGTTTGTAAATGCTGAATGGTTGTATATCAATAATCTTCAGGTGTTGGTCCTGCGCTCTGATTGGTCAGCAGGTGTTGGTCCTGCGCTCTGATTGGTCAGCAGGTGTTGGTCCTGCGCTCTGATTGGTCAGCAGGTGTTGGTCCTGCGCTCTGATTGGTCAGCAGGTGTTGGTGCTTCATGCTGCATAAAGTGACGCTGATATAAGCTGAACCTCAGTGGAAGGAGTCTCCAGTGTGAGCGCGGTGTGAAGCTGTAACTGTAACCTTCAGGTTCCTCAGGCACAGACTCTGACCCGTCTCCTGTACAGAGCAGTGGGAATGAGACCTGGCTTCAGTAACTGTGTCTGCGTCTGTCTGTGTCTGTGGGGGGGGGGGGGGGGTTGTGTGCGCGTGTGTGTATATATGGTTGTGTGCGCGTGTGTGTATATATGGTTGTGTGCGCGCGTATATATGGTTGTGCGCGCGCGTATATATGGTTGTGTGTGTATATACACACACACACACACACACTCTGTGAAGCCTGAAAGAAAGTGACCGCAGAATGTTCTGTGGCTTAATATTGTAATGAATGCACGTCATTAACATACCTCTGTGTAAGTCCCGCCCACTCCACCAGTCAGGAAACTAATGACTCAGTGCCATTACAGCTGCACCGCTCGCTAGGCTGTAGGCTAGTTACCACTTAATAAATTAGTTCCATGTCTTAGGTTAGCCTCCACTTACCAAGTTAGCTTCTATTTAGTTAGTTTAGTTTAACTTCCATTTGCTAACTCACCATGTTGGCTTTCATTAACCAGGATAGCTACCACTATCAAGCACAAGCACACGCGTGCACACACTTAGCTTCCACTCACAAAGCTAGCTAGGTGAGACACACCCCTGTTTTAAACAAACCCCGCCCCCAGGTGTGTACCTGCATGTAGGTAGATCTGTGTTGCAACTGCCACGTTTCACGAGTCCCCCGAACGCGTACATTTCATCTCCCGCCCCGTTCTCCTCCTCGCCGCCCACTCGGGTCCCGATCCGCCTGAAAGCAACGGGGTCAAATTAGTAACGCTTTACTGACGCAGGAGTCTAATGCTGTGGTGTGCGTGTTGGTGTGCGTGTTGGTGTGCGTGTTGGTGTGCGTGTTGGTGTGCGTGTTGGTGTTGGAGTTATGAATATCCGGGTCGACCCGAGAGTTTTAAACATCGTGCTAATGGACAGGAAGTCGGTTTAACACGCTCAGTTCCGGAGCCGCACGTGATTGAATACGCCACCGACTGGTGTTGGTTTCTCTAACAGCCATCGTCTGAGCACCGATTACATTTGTGTGAGTTCTACGTTCTGCCACGGTGATGAATTGGCGATGCGCGGTAATCTAATAAGAAGTGAAGAGCCTTCATTCTGCAAATGAAACACACATTTTATAACTGCAGCGAATATGAAGTCGCCCAGCTTTTCATTTTAATATCGAGAGTATGGAAAAGTTTCCAAATATTTTCATTTGTTATGAAGTACAGGTGTGATGAAGACTGCGCAGTACAGTACAGGGAAAAGACAATAGCGTAAAGGGATGTTTAACATTGGCGAGAGTTGTCCATGGAGTAATTATACATTTAACTTGTGTCATATGACGGCGTAAACATGGTGCTTACTGCGCACTTGAACAGGAGTGTAAGAGTTGTTTCATACTTTAAACTCTGTTTTGTTGAGGATTTTCCGAAATATTGGATTATTCACAATCAGGACAGACGTACACGTCTGTTTTTTGTACATTACACGTGAGCAACGTCCGTGATTTGTTTGCAATGTTTGTATGCGAGGTTCGTTCGTATCGGCGGAAATTCATAACTCGAATGTTCGTAAATCGGGGACTTAATGTAGTTTTACGGTGTAAAGAGTCTTTCAGTGGCGTGAAGCATCACTCGAAGTTGCAACTTGAAGATGTGTTTACACATTGAAGTGTTGTTTGAAAAACAAACAGTAAAAGTGGATTGAAAAGAGCGAAACAGTGGATCGAGCCTTGGATCTTTTCCTCGTCTCATTAACAATCCTGCAGATCATTTTTACTCTTTTTAGCCCTGATGTTGCATTTAACAATTTTTACATAGAGATGTTTTTTAAATAGTGATAATATAATGCACCAGTCTGCCCAGTGTGTGTTGGTGGTGTTTATTTTGCCCAGCACGGTGTGTGTAGGTCATCACCTGTTCCCTGGGGTTCAGATCTGTAATAATCTTAAGCGCTACAGCATGTGATGACACTCTTCCTTTTTACTGACACTTTGTTTCGGGGCGGGTTCTTGTGTCCCGTCAGCGTGCCCGCACCTCGCCCGTGCCCGGCGCTGGCGACGCCCTCCTGTGCCCGAGTTCCCCCTAAAACCTCATTAATCTTCCGAGGAGAAGTTCGACCTTTCAGACTCATTAAGACGGTGAACCTCACGTGCGCCCGATCGCATGATATTAAACCCTGCTGACACGCCGCTCCCACCTCAACCACGTTATCGCCGTGACAACAGGAGGGATGTTCCTCTCGCTGGGCCGCTTTGACCAATGACCTGGAAAATTGCCCGACCTTTTAAAGCGCAGTTTCTCAGAGATGAATAAATACATAAATTGTAGGTTTAGACTCCGTCGCTCTTCTGCTCCCTGCTGAGTTTAGCCGGTTGTTTGGTGTGTGTGTGTGTGTGTGTGTGTGTGTGTGTGTGTGTGTGTGTGTGTGTGTGTGTGTGTGTGAAGGGTGATTTATACTTGACTCAGGATACTAAAGTGTTGAACCCACTCCTACAACACTAACCAGGTTGCATTAGTCAGTTACTGGTGGTTGAGTTCGCAGGGGGTCTCGCTCCTGGTGCTAGTCCTGCCTTTGGTGCAGTTTTGTGTGAAAAATACGGCATCAATGTAAACAGTTTGAAATAAAGTGTCTTTCTTGACTCTGGCTTCAGCAGTAAGGCGTTTAAACGCGAGCACCAAAGCTTATTATACTGTATCGCACTGAAGCCCAGTCCAACATAACAGTACAATAACCTATAACACCGGTCTCAGTAAATAATAAACCAAAAGAAGAAAATGTACCCAGGCTTTTATTTTTGTTTTCGTCTGTTTGTTTGTATAAATATATATTTTTCTTTATTTTTTTTAACATTAGCAATGAGCTCGTAATTGTCATTATGACTACTATTTAAAGCAAAACATAAAATATTTGTAATTAAACTATATAAGCACATTACCTGATTATATTGTTCAATATAGCAGGAAAAATAATTACATCACTGCCTGCAGTGTGTGTGTGTGTGTGTGTGTGTGTGTGTGTGTGTGTGTGTGTGTGTGTGTTTTCTCAGCCTGATTGCAATCAAATGTAGGCAGAGCTTGTGTGTCTGTGTACAGTATATGTCTTTGTCAGTATAGTAAAGCCCTGAGCAGAACACACACACGGGAGATGGCGGTTGAGGAGAAAAAGAAAAAGCGGCTTTTTAATTTAACAAATATCGGTGATGGAAAAAGGGGAGGGGAGAGTCAGGGAGGAAGGTGCAGAGGGGAGGGTCCTCGGGTTCTGGAGGTGGCAGCGGTCGTCCCGAGCTGGTGGATGATCTCTGCTGGCGGAGACTTGACGGCTGAGGGACGTGATGACGCGGTCGAACCCTGGCGTCGGCTCTTCCTTGGGGGTGTGAGTGGGAGAATTTCTAGAGCGATTAGATTCCGGAAATGCAGATGTATAGAATAAATGTGAGTACAGCACCCAAGATCCGCTCCTCATCAGACTGACGCTCGGCTGGCCTTTTATAGACTGACGGAGGGCCGGGAGCCGCTTGTGCGAGTGGAGACGCCCCTTTAGAACCGGCAGTGGAGCTGGCCGTGGTGCTGAAGTGCTTTTTTGGCTTCGCTTTCCCAGTTGAAAGAGAAAAGTGAACATGGAAGAGGTGCTGATTGTATGCCCACAGTCACTGTGTGTGTGTGTGTGTGTGTGTGTGTGTGTGTATACAGTATATATACAGTTTTTTTTAACCCCTATCCAGTGATCTGTATCCCGTCAGTGTTCTGACTCAGCCCGTTCTGATGGTGTTAATTAAGATGCAGTGTGAACACATGGCTTGTTATTCATGTCCGTAAAGTCACCACAGGGGCTCCTTAATCTGCGACCTGCCACCAGCGCCTGCCAAAATCCCCTCCAAAACTCCTTCTACCCAAAATTAAATTTCTCAGAGCAGACAGGCCAGCGAGACGGCTTCAGATGACATAACGAATAAAGCGCTCTTCTAACAGTACAGTATTTCCTCGAGGGCATCCTGTTCCTGCCGGTCTGAAAATCACTCTTGGTTTCATTCATTTCATTGATCAAGTCATGTCTGTGATGTTACTTCATAAGTCAGGGAATAAAAGAAATTACACCACAATAAACAGTCTTTACTTCACACCTCTCTCTATCTCCTCACAAGTTAATTAATGATAAATCAATGCAGAAACGAAGCATGTGCTCCTCTGATACAGTACACATCTCTGACGCTGGAGGGTTGGGACGGGAATCACTCCCCATGCGATATTATCACGAGACTTATTCACAGATTCCATTAGTATTGTGATTCTGTTAGTATCACCATCTTGAATTATAGAGGATCTGCAATGTTTCACCACCTCAAATGGAAATGTATATAAATTTAAAATAAATTGGAAAAAAAATTTAAATACATTTTGGAGTCAGTGCAGCGATACATGAACTACCACACTATGGATTTGCTCCTCTGTCGGTACTAGAGACTCCTTCCTTAAATGTTAATGTTGCGTCTCTTTTGTGAAAAATTTAAAAGATTTTTAACGTTGTTTATGTGACCATCTGATGTAAACGAGCTGTTGCTATGGAAACAATGTGTTTAAACGAGAGTACAACGTGTACAGAACCTCTCGTAACGCCCCTCGTCTGTAGTGGTCGCGGAATTTTTGTGATTTTCCGAGCAGCGCCGCTGATATCGAGGCAGAAATCCACCACTGGTTTTGTCAGTGGTGTGTCCCTAGTTGTAGCTTGTGGAATATTTTCATACCAGCTGCCTATTTTCAAACCCAGAAAAAGCCCTTTTGAAAAGTCTTTTTTTATTAGTATTTTTTTTATAAAGAGTCTTAGTCCATGTCCTTTTTTTCTTTTGTACTCTGTGTTGACATGAAACGTGCTCGGCGTTTGGAGCAGGCCCATACCTCATACCTCATATAGGAGCTCATATATCTTTACTGAAAAATGTCCAGCTCTGAATCATGAAGCTCCCAGTTCCTCCCTAACGTACAGTGTGCACCTGGGAAAGCGTGATCTCCAGGGATCAGTGGAGAATCCTTCAGAAGCTTACAGTCACTCTGGCTTTATCTTCCTCTCCTCATTTCCTGACTGATCTCGGACCAGCTCACGGTGACCTCTGACACGCTGCCGAGTCCCCGAGAGGATCTGCGACAGATTGATGTGCATTTAGAGAGAGATGTTGAAGAATAACCCCGGACGGGGCCTCAGAGGGGCTCGGCTCCTCGAGTGATCAGAGATCATTAACGTGCGGCTCCGACTGTGATGAGTAAAAGCCCGAGATTTAATCTGAATTTTAAACAATTAATGCAAAGTCTTGCTTCCATGCTGTCAGTTTTTCCCCCTCCGTCTTTACCGACGGACAGATTTGCATTCCTCCGTGGAGCTGTAATCTTGTGCCGTTCCCCAGTCGTGCTGTTCCATACCGCTCCATCTCCGATTGTTTATTTGCTCGTCGCAGAGCCTGATAAAGGATCAGCATTAATCCGTTTAAAGCCTCGTTTAATAAAAAACCCGTCGAGAATGGATTCGTCTGATTATTCAGATTGCCTGCTAAACGGCTTCCTCGGGCTCGTTGCTCATTTCCATCCCTGCTGTAGATGGTGGACGTCCGACGAGCGGGACCGGGGACGCACCTGACCTCCGGAGATCCGCTAAAGACAAAGGTCACGTCCCACCTGGGACGGATTTCTCGCTCGAACCTTCTTTCTCCGTTCTCTCGGTGCTCGATATGCTCGATACCTCATCTCTGGACCAAACCCTCCTGACCTTGTCTCCTGCCCAAGGTTGATGTTCATCTTCCGCCTTAATGGCCTCCTTCGAAGCGCCCTATACTATCGATTTTATCTGTTACAGTGATGTAAAAGGTCATCAAAGGTCGTGTCGAGGTGCTGCTGTCAATCCGATCTCCGCTCTGGGGAGATGAACGCTGAAACCAATCAGAAGCGTTTTAATGGCCGGTTTGATTGGAACTGGAAAATGGAGAGGAATCACGTCAAGGCTCGGGGTTCAGTGTTTTTCAGAGCAAGAGACGATAAAGGTGCGATTTAAATGAGGCGGCGGTGCTGAGAAAACGTTCCTGCACAATTATTAGATTTTTGATCAGCCCAGCCGATCTTCTCGGTTCTTCGTGTGAAAGTGGAGGAACCGTCCTACCAAGTTGTCTATCTGGACCCTTTCCTCTTTCCGTATAAAACTTCAGAGAATATTTATGCGCAAATGAATCAGATTTCATTTTACATTCAGTTCAAATTCAATTCATAATTTTGGCTTCCAGTGATGAAAAGAAGAAGATGATGGAGATTAAAGGATTATTCTGCGACACTCGGTTTCATGGTGGATTTCTTGTTGTATTACAAAGCTTGTCTGTTCGATTGATCCCTGATCAGTACAGATATGTTTTATCTATTCATAAGCGCCTTTCAAGAAAACAAGGACATTTTACATTGAAATAAAAACAAAAAATTGCAGTTAAAGAAAAAATTAAGAACAAACTTAATGAAAAATAAATGGTACAAAATTAAGATTAAATATATAAAAAAATAAAATGAGTCATGTGTATGTTTATAGATCTCTCCACATGGTGTGTGTGTGTGTGTGTGTGTGTGTGTGTGTGTGTTTAGTGTATTTATTTCTTTTTTTATATCTTGGACTCATTCCTGATGTTTTCCTGAAGTCTTTCTCGTGTGTGATTTGTGTTTTCGCTCGCTTAAATGCAATAAATCACAGACGCTTGCTATAAGTTGCCAGATAAAACCGGATCCCCACACACTTAAAGAAAACAAAAAAACAAACCTAATACTGTTGATTAATTACAAACTGTATGTTTATACTTTGTTCAAATAAATTTGCCCTAAATTTTTATAACCTGCCCTTTTTTTCAGCCAAACATAAAAAAAAAAAAATCATCATCATCATCATCATCAATTAATCAAGTATGTAATATTTATTGTTACACTGACAATTTGAACATATCTTTTTTTTTATTGCCAGTTTGAACTCTGTTATTTCTATATACAGTAGCATCATCTGCAATACAGTATTATTTTACATAAGTTACAATTCAATTTTTATTTTTTTTGTAACTGTTTACTGTTTTTTGTAAACAAAAATAGAGACAATAAAGTCTGTCTGTCTACAACCCCCCCCCCCCCAATTGATTTTGCAATTAAATTGCAACGACAATGAGAGGAATCGTCTCATACTGCACCTTAACTCAATAATTGCGTCTTGAATATTTTATTTGAAAGTTGTATTAAACTATTGATCTATTAAAATGTTTCTTTAATTTAAAATAAGTTTAAAAACCCAATTATTTTCATTAATCGTTCTGTAAATTCTACAAGCCATACATTAAAATCAGAATTGTATTCGTCTCTGTTTCAGTGTCAGTAAATAATCAGTGCAGTCAGTGAAGACTAGATCCCTGTGTCAAGCAAAATCATCCTGATTCATTTATTTTTTGCAACAATCGAGCAGCCCTGTCGTCTTTGTTGGTGTCAGACAGACAGACGGACAGACAGACAGTGTGGATGTGGGAACACAGGAAATGGCTCCAGTAGGCTCCTTTATCCTGCATCCTGATGCATCTGGAGTCTGTCTCAGGAGAATTCAAACAGGAACGTCCGCTCGTCCTTCGCAGGGGTAAATCGGTGCCGAGGAGCCACAATGCAGACGTTTCTGACCTTAAAACACATGTTTGTGCTTAGTGTCCTTGTCGCCGACATCCGTGTGACCCGGTCATTACAAACCTCAGACTTCTCGCCCACAGGATCCCTCATTCACGTCCACGTCGTCATTGGAGCTGATGCTGAGGAAAGGCAGACGGAGTACGTGTGTGTGAGTGATAGAGCTGTCAGGTATGAGGAATGCTAGGTGGAAAAGACAGACAGAGAGAGAGAGAGAGAGAGAGCGCAGGAACTCTGGATCTCTAACCATCTCGGCGAGTTTAATCAGCAAGAACGAGAGTGAAAACATGACTTTCACTCCTATTTCCACCCTGCCAATCATCCTGTACGCCATCCTCGTTACAGCCGTCAGCCCGAGAGAGAGAGAGAGAAAGAGAGAGAGAAGCTACTTATTACGATGGAGAGAGTGAGAATAAGGAAGGAGAGAGACGAAATGAGACGAGAGGCACTTAGATACACAAATGGGAGAATGTGTGAAGTGGGTATTCATGCCGAGTTAATGCCGGGTGCTGGGCTGGCAGAGACGGACACGAGAGAGAGAGAGAGAGAGAGAGAGAGAGAGAGACGGGTGTCTGTGTGTCGGAGAGAATGAATCTGTTAACTGGTGTCCGTACGGTGGTGGTGGTGGTGATGATGGTGATGATGATGATGATATGAGAAGGGTTTGGAGAGCGAGGGAGCGAGAGACACCGAGAGCGTTGTGTCATCTGCATATTCACACAGAATCAGATTGAAAGTTTCAATGAAAAACAATGAAAGTGGGCGAAAAATGTTTTTTGACACACACACACACACACACACACACACACACACACACACACACACACACACACACCTCTCCACGCAGGTGATTGAATGTGAATTAAAATGCAAATGCAGCTGGGCTAGTTTTCCTCGGCCCGCGCTGCAGATGGAGGCGTATGAACGAGACAGCACGTAGCTTTTTGGAATATTAAGAGGAACAGAAGAAGAATCAAGTCCACACACACACACACACACACACACACACACACACACACACACACACACACAAACTGGCGTTAGTCAAACAAATGGAAGTCTATTCACACTATCCTAACGGCTCATAATGTGCTAGGCTCAATTGGCTCGGATCAGAAATAAATAAAATTGCAGAATCCAATTAACACGGAGGAGACGGAGGAGCAGCCGGAGTTACACCAGTGAAGCAGGAGCAGTCGCCACCTACTGGACTGGAGTGTGGAGCAGCAGATCAGCAGGACAATAAGATTGTTCGAGACGTGATGAGCACGAGTTACACAGCGAGTCAGTGTTTATTAATTACTGAGACAGATCAGCCCATAAACGCAGAGTCGAGTCGAGTCGATGGTCTACTGTGGCTCTGCAGAGTCGAACAGTCATGTGAGTGTAGACGGGCGTTTTTTGTGAGGATGCTTAGAGTTTCAATACTAATGTATGTTAGGAGACTTTGTTACTGTCGTGTGTGTGTGTTTGTGTGTGTGTGTGTGTGTGTGTGTGTGTGTGTGTGTGTGTGTGTGTGAGAGAGAGAGGGTGCTCAGGGCAAGCAGGAGCTCAGCCAGCCAGTCTGAGAATCCAGTCGGTCTCGAGCTCTCGGGGTCACTGAGTGTCCTGAGTGTCGTCACCAAACGCTTATCGTACGCAGAGAAACACACAAGCGGTTGATTTCTGGATTACTGAAACAGTTTCTCTGCCCTGAGGGGGATGAGATGTGACTGTGCTGGTTAGTCCGACTGCTCGTGTCTGGTTTATTTCTGGTTCGTTAGACGTGAATGTGATCATCTCTTTAAAACAGGATGTCAAGGGGACTTTTGAGTTTTCACACACTGAGGTTTGAGCCGCGCTGTCGCTGATTCCTGCCGTGATGAGTACGAATGTTCATCTCACAGTCAGTCAGCAAACACCCACGCAGCAGTGCTGAGCTTCTCATCACAACACACTCCATCACGCCACTCACTCCATCACGCCACTCACTCCATCACGCCACTCACTCCATCACGCCACTCACTCCATCACGCCATCGCACTCCATCACGCCATCGCACTCCATCACGCCATCGCACTCCATCACGCCATCGCACTCCATCACGCCATCGCACTCCATCACGCCACTCACTCCATCCACGCCACTCACTCCATCCACGCCACTCACTCCATCACGCCACTCACTCCATCACGCCATCGCACTCCATCACGCCATCGCACTCCATCACGCCATCGCACTCCATCACGCCATCGCACGCCATCGCACGCCATCGCACGCCATCGCACGCCATCGCACGCCATCGCACGCCATCGCACGCCATCGCACGCCATCACGCCATCGCACGCCATCGCACGCCATCGCACGCCATCGCACGCCATCGCACGCCATCGCACGCCATCGCCGAGTTACTTATCAGAAGGTCGATGGTTCGAGCCCCAGCTCAGCCAGGTTGCCACTGTTGTGCCCTTGAGCAAGGCCCTTAACTCTAACTGTTCCAGAGGTGCCATATCATGTCTGACCCTGTGCTCTGACCCCAGAGATACTGAGATCTGTGAAGAAAGAATTTCACTGTGCAATAATAAAGCCTTAACTTACTGTAACATCACATCATCGTTCCATCACAACACACACCATCACACAATCCCTCGTCTCATCGCAGGGATATTTTGATTTTATGTTTTATTATTATTTTTATTATTATTATTATTTTTTTTTATGTAAGCGATCAAAGCAAACTTTATAGAGCCATAATCAGTAGTTTATTCTTAATGTTAATACATAAATAAACATTGTGCTGTGGTTATATAAACAATATATATATATATATATATTTATTATAATTATTTTATTAATGTATTTATATATTTATTTATTTTTTTTACCCTAAAGCATGTCCTTGCTCTGTCCTTGAAAACACACTCGTAATCTGGCTCGATGGAAATGATCCAATCCTGAACAGAACTCATTTAATCGTTTAATCACCTATGTGAGCGGGTGTGTGTATGTGAATATGTGGGTGTGTGTGTGTTTGTGTGTGTGGAGTTGGACGATGCAGAAGAACTGGCATTTCCTTTGCAATCTGTCCCTGAGACAGGACTACAGCCGTCTGACCATCTGACCATGTTACATCACACACACACACACACACACACACACACACACACACACACACACACACACACACACACAATGTTAGTCAGTATTCATTACACATTTCTGTAAAATAAACACGACCCGATGGGTAGAAATGTAAATATAATGCATGAGTAACACTACAGATGGAAATGAATGCGTGTGTGTGTGTGTGTGTGTGTGTGTGTGTGTGTGTGTGTGTGTGTGTGTGTGTGTGTTTTGGACATGGTGTAACTGTGTTTAAACATATTTCTTTTTTAATTGAAGCTGTACTGCTGGGGTTGATGGTGTTGATGGCGCTCAGGTTCAGACCATCACAGCAGCAGCTCTTGTGTTCAGAGACGCCATGAAGAGAGAGAAATTAATAATAATTAGATAAAAAAGATTAAATTGAGCTCGGATGAAGCGCCGCTTCTGACACACATTAAAAATCATGTTCATTTAAGTTGGAGGTGATAAATCAAGCCACATGTGCAGCTCCAATAATCAGGAGTGCGGAGTGTGACTGAACACAACACAGGAACGTCCAACAACTATTAAATTATTAATAATAATAATAATCTATAATAATATAACATTCATCTTTGTTACACAGAGAATATTTGCAGAAATCTACAGGTCAGTTGATCTACATGTCGAGTTCAAAAGTGAACTTGAAATAGTTGAAGCAGAGAGTTTGTAACATCCAAGGCTGCCAACTCCCGCGACAACACACACACACACACACACACACACACACACACACACACACACACACTGAACCAGTCAAAAGTTTGTGCACACCTTCTAACTCCATGTTTGTTCCTGATTGTTTATTTCTTTCTACACTGTTAAACAATACTGAAGGCGTCGATAATCTTAAACAGTTGATATTGAGATGTTTATCTGCTACTTCTGCTCTGTAAAGCTTCATAACGGCTCTAATCTGAGGTGCTGCTTGTTAATTGGTGATTTCTGAGGCTCTAAATGAGCTTCTCCTCTGCAGCAGCGCTAAGTGTCATAGTTTTGAAACCTCTAGTATTGATCTAGTCTGGAGACACTGAATTTTGAGGCGTGTCCAGACTTTTGACTGGTCCTGTTCTGTTTCTGTGTGTATTTATGAGCACTCTTTGATCTCTGTGGGCTGTGGGCGGGTCCTGTGTGTGTGTGTGTCTGTGTGTGTGTGTGTGTGTGTGTGAGTGAGGATTTGGGGGAAACGTTGACCATAAATGTAAAAAAAAAAAAGTTACTTGTCAGATTTTTTAATCAAAAGCCATATTTTTAAAAACAAACCTAAAAAAACGTGACCCGCGACTGGTCATATCTTCAAGAGAAATTTCAACTTCAAAGAAAAAGAAGCCTAAAGTCGCGTATTATATGCGGAACTGGCAACTCTGCAGATGCGCCGTGACCCGGGAAACACCGCGGCTCGCGCTGTGATGAATGAACGCCGTATCACAGCGGATTGGGACAGAATTACTGGACATGTTGATAAAATAAAGATTTTTTTCAATTAGTTTTCATTTTTTAAGCCACATTTTAGTCTTGTCTTTTTTCCTTCAACAATACTGCATGTTGATTTCGTCACTGTAACTGTTTATTGATATCCGTGATGATAACCGGTCATGAACGATTCGATCTTTTTGAACGAGTCTTTAAAGTGACTCAGGAGAACGAGTCGTCTCAGAGAGTGATTCGTTCATGTTCTACTGGGTGCGCATGCGCAAAGCAGGTTCTGTTACAGGAATCAGAAACGAGCCGTTACACCACAAGTCTTCTAGTCTGAGTCGTTCATTCTTTTGTCACGTGACTCCCATAGACGCTGTGAAGTGCAATAGATTCAACTGAACGAACGACTCGGACTAGAAGATCTGATGCTGAGCTGCTCATTCAGTTTATAATATGTCCTGAGCTGCACTGTAATATTTTCATTACTGGAACTACAGACAAAATGTGTGTATGTAGACGTGTTGGGGGTCTGCTTATAGAAAATGTATAATTTTATTTTATTTCTGATCAAAAGAACGAAATGAACTAAATGACTCAAAAGATTCGTTTATTCTGATGAACGAGATAGAAAGAACCGAGTCACTGAAATGATCCAAACTTCCCATCACTAGTCACCATCTCGTCTTAGTCACAGGACAAAAGGTCTCCGATCAGTATTTTTCGTCGTTATTTTTGTTAGCTCTCTCTTTTTCTCCTGCTTCAGTCTGTCTCTGCCTCGTCTCTCTTTATTCTCACTCTTAAAGATAAAAAGTCCCAGCTTGTCGTGTTCCTGATCCTAATGTGGACCTCATGTTAAGGTCAGAGCTGCTGTTCCAGAAAACTAAGCAACACCTCCTGACCAATCAGAATCCAGAACCACTTCCAGGTTGTGATGCTGAACTGTAAACCTCAGCTGTGTAAAGGACACGAGTTTAATTTTAGTATCGTGTCCGATAATTCATGAGCTCTTTATGAAATCATGATGGCGTGCGACACACGGCCGGTGTGAGACGCAGCTCGGTTCTTGTGAAAAGCTGGAGGTCATTATGTGTCGAGTGTTATTCTGACTCCGTCCTGACCGCATCGCCGGTGACGTGTCGCTGAAATCAGTTCTAGCAGTGAAAGGATTTCAAATGTTCTGCCTGATAAATTTGTCATAACATGTGACAGTAAAATGGTGATGATTCACTCTCTCACACTCACTCATCATCTATACGCTTAATCCTGTATTCAGGGTCACAGAGGGCGTGGAGCCCATCCCAGGAGACTTGGGGCAGGAGGCGGGGTAAACCCTGGACAGGCTGCCAATCGGTCGCAGGGCACACACACACACACACACACACACACACACTATGGGCAATTTGAGAACACCAAATAACCAAACCTACATGTGAGAGGAAACCCACCAAGCACAGGGAGAACATTCAAACTCCATGCACACAGACGGGAATCGAACCCGTATCCTGGAGGTGCAAGGCGACAGTGCTAACGCTACACCACCGTAAAATATTAAGGAAAAAAAACCTTTTAACACACAATCTCACTTTTCCTTTATCACACTGTCAATAAAATTGTTTGATTTAAGACATGAACATTATTTCGTTTCATTTCCTGAGACGTTTCCTATCATCATGTTAGATATATTGTGTTGCCAGATTTTCCTTCTTTGGAGCTTCGCAGGTAAACATTCAAGAACGCGGTCATAAGTAACATAAAATAAAATAAAACAGCAGGAATGATCAGTCTGGAATGATTGATAACCTTGAAGCCCCGCCCCTTCTTCTATCCGTGTGCGCTTGTGAGGTGAACGCGCTGCACTTTAGCTTTCTGTCGCTGTGTTTAAGCATTAACACGTGTTTGATGTTAGTTAAATTAGTTATGCGATAGTTTTTCATATTTTACTTAATTTACATGTCTTTTCTTATAATGTTTTGATTATAATCATATTTTTGCATATAAAAACAGTGTGGGAAATTGGTAACATTGGTAATACCTCTGAGTGGCTGGAACATATTTTGCCCCGAGAACTCGCCCCCGGAGCAGGTTAGATTCGTATGCCGACGGTCTACTGTACTGTAGGTTTTTATGAGATTAAAATTTTCCTCTGAAGGAAATTTTCATAATATCTACAAATTGAACACTTTGCTAATAACCGTGATGGTGTTAAACATTAGACGGGGGATTTATCGGCGCCGGTGGCCGAGGCGACAGTGCTGTGGTGGCGTTTGGGACGGATCCAGATCCTGTAAATCCAAACCAATGAGAAGCACTGAAGTAGAGAACTTGATGATAAATAAGTATTTATTAATAGACATTAATGTGGACAGAAGCAGGTTGAGGTGAGACAGCAGGTGTGGCGAGGTAGCCTCCGGGGGGCGATGGCGAGCGGACGGTGACCGAGGGAGAACGCTGGAGCTGGATGTGATTAATGTTCTCCTCCGCTCTCCTGGGTGATGTTAAGCCTGGACACATTAAGCAAATTTGATTTGCTGCTTCTTCTGGACTTAATTAGATTTATGTGTCTAGACGAGCTGTTAGCATGTGAGTGCCGGCTTCTACAAGCGAGACCGCGCGCTAATGAAATTACTGACTGTTTAGATTTTAGAGAGAAGTGTACAAAAAAAAATCCTGCGCTAACCAGATTTCATCTTATTTAAAAAGTTCATTTTAAGGTCGTAAAAAAGTGATTGATTATGTTAAAGAACATGTCAAGGTTGTGGTTTAGTCTCTGGAGCATGTTTATGGTAGAAAGACTGCAGTGCAAAAGTTTTCACCCCCCATGATTTATTGATGAGAAAAGGAAAAGCTCTGTAGAACTCTGTTACATTATCCAGGAAAAATAGTTTTATTAATAGACCTGATCTGAATAAAACTGTGGTAGAGAGAGAGAGAGAGAGAGAGAGAGGGGGGGGGGGCTACAAGCTGAACATTACATACTGCTAAGGGAATACAAATAGCTGTTCAGAGAAAAGGGAAAAGATTTGGAGGAAGTCATGAATGTACATCACACTCACAAAAAGGGGGTTGTTTTTATATCGTAACATGCCTTTCTTTGATCATTATAGCAACATCTGTGAAACCAAACACGCTAAACATGGTATATTCATTATATCATTTAAATAGTTTTTATAAACCTGCAAAACATTAAATCCTCTAAAACTGGCGATTCCTTATAAACATAAGTTTGCAAAAAACTGCAAATCTTTTCCATGCTTCTTAATCTTTTTGTGTTGATATGCAGACGGTGCAATACTGCCACCTACTGGATTGGAGGATCATCAGGACAAATAAGTAGTGCTTTGTACGAGACACAACATTTAAACAATCAACTGTGCAAGTTATGTAACATTTCAATGTTTATTCGATACTTTTAGTATTTTTTAGAACCTGTAAAAATAACTGCTCGAGACAAATCAGACAATAAACCTGCGACTGAATCAAATCAGAAATCACATGTGCAAAAATCACATGGAACTGGATGAACAGTCTAACTCTGATTCACAGCTTAACATATGAATGAGTCTCTCTTCATTAGTTGTCTTAAATTTGGTCAGAAGGGGGTGAAAACATTTGCATGCTGCTGTAACTCAGACTGGGTTTTTTTTTTTTTTTAAGTTGTGTGTAGGGAAAAAAAAACTTTCACTAGATTTACAAAAGTTTCTGATAGGGTTGCATATTTCACACGTTTTTTTTTTTTCTTAATCAGCAGCTGAACTTTTTCTTGCAGCACAATCGCAAAAAATAGTTTCATGAGAAATTATTGAAGCCCAAACAGAACAAAGAAAAACAATAAGGCTGTTAAAAATCCTGCCCTCGTCCGAGTTCATTAAAAAAAAAGCCAAGTGCTGAAACTACCCTGTCCAATGGCATGAACAGCAAGTGCGCCCTCTTGTGGTGTACAAGTTAATAGATATGTGAGTTATGGAGACGCACTACGCAAAACATTATCAGTTAATACATGGTACATATTTATTGGTGATTAATTAATCAGCATTTAATCATTTATCATTGCTTATGTCTGATTCTCTTTTTTAAATGCCAATCGGTTATAATTGATCAAACACATTTTTGATCCGCCCACAAAACCCCACCTGAAAATGGCTCAGTGATGATTAAAATGCTAAGAAAGCGTCTCGGCTGCCGGTCCCACATCCTAACTATTCCTGCTTTCACAGGGAGCCATTACTTTTGTGCTTATTGAATGGATAGCGTTACTTGTTATGATGGTATGTGGATTTGTTGTGGGATCTTGTGGAGAAGTGTTCATGCAGTGTGAGAGTTCGAAGCTTAACAGCGTAACCCGTTTATTAATCGAGTCAATGTGTATAAATTGTGTGTAAATTCACACGTGAGAGCAACGAGAGATTTTTTGTTTTTATATGAACGTGCACCTGATGAGTGTTTTAAAGATTTCGTACTCGTGCTCTGTGCCATGAACGTATGTTTATTTAAACCCGAGCGCGGTAACGAGAGGAGATGTGACTGTCGATACGAGCGACCGAATAGGTGGAATCGGTGTGCATTAGTTATTGTGATGGAGTAGATCGCAGTGCCGTGCGCTTCACCTTTTCAGGGAACAGGAGGCGAAACGAATTCGTTTGCGGCAATGAATGTCACCGAGTGACATTTACACCACCACAAAGCAAACAATAAAAAGGGCAGCTGAGACTTCCGGTGGAGCGAGACGTCCCGCCGAGCGGTGGATCAGGTGCGCCGGTATGGCGCACACACCATGCTCTCTCTCGCCCTGTGTGTGTGTGTGTGTGTGTGTGTGTGTGTGTGTGTGAGAGAGAGATTTGGCTGTGAGCATCTCAGAGGAGAGAAGGCACTCTTTAGACCCCATTACTGAAGCTGAAAGTTTAATGAGGCCGTAAAAAGGCTGAACAGGGTTCAGAGTTAATGTGCTCTGTTCTGTTGGAGCTAACTGCCACTGTGGAATCATCACACACACACACACACACACACACACACACACACACACACACACACTAACCAACACTAGGAGGCACTACTGTGATGCATGCTGTGCGCTGACCTTTAAGGAGGACAGCCGAGGGACCAACACACACACACACACACACACACACACACACACACACACACACACAGAGCTCATCTGTCTTTCAGTTGTATGGTTATTAGAGGGATAATGCTTGGCCTATGAGAGTCCTGTGAGACGCTGGTTTCTGACTGGTCGAGCCTCACAAGCCTGTGTGTGTGTGTGTGTGTGTGTGTGTGTGTGTGTGTGTGTGTGTGTGTGTGTGTGTGTGTGTGTGTGTGTGTGTGTGTGACATGTGTGATGAGTGTGTGTGCCTCAAGATAAAGTGCCTGGAGGAAGCTATGAGGACTTTTGTACCAGCACGTGGTTAATCCGTCCTTTTGTATTCTTGTCAGCTCAGTTTATAACGCAGTAACTGTGTCACAGCGAGTGTTTGTGATCAGCACTAAACCATCACACACGCCTGCGTTTAGAACTGCTCGCGTCCTCGCGTCCTCGAAGTTCTCGTCATCCCTGTTTGCACCCTTGCTCCTCGCGTCCTCCTCGTTTATGTCCTCAATATTCTTGTCCTCGCTCTTGTCCTGTCCTTGCTGCTCACGTCCTCAGTGTTCTCGTCTTTGAAGTTCTCGCCATTCTTGTCCTCGATTCTCTCGTCCTCACTGTTCAGGTCCTTGCTGTTCATGTCCTCACTTCTCTCGTTCTCGCCGTTAATCTCCACGCTGTATTTCCCGCTTGTCCTTCATGTCGTTTCCATTCTCGTCTTTGCTCTTCTCATCGTTACTTTTCACTTTCTCTCTGTTCTCGTCCTCATTGTTCATGTCCATGCTGTTCTCGTTATTACTAATTCTGTCCCTTCCGTTTTCATTCATGTCCTCGATATTCACGTCACCTCGGCTCTCCTCCTGGCTGTGCGTTCTGCTCCAAATCCATAGACCTTGATCGACTGTACATCTCTGCTCAGGTTCTCTCTCTCTCTCTGTATTGCTGTCTGTCTCTCGTTCATTCTTTTTACTTCCCTGTTTTCTTTTGTTCTTTTTGCTCTCCTCTCACCCATTCATTCTGCGTTCTCTCTCTCTCTCTCTCGGGTGAAGATCAGCAGGTGGTGGTGAGACAGCTGAGAGCTGAGTGTTTATCATGGTGTTCTCAGACAGGAAAGAGGAGAAATCAGCAGCTGTGTTGGCTCAGCGAGGAAGCGGATCTGCTTCAGGTCGTCGTCAAGCCGCCAGAAAGCTCGACCTCAGATGATCACACAGCTCGCGTTACCGCCTCATTACTGTACCATGAATAATTAGCATCAGCTCGGCTAAACACCAAGATCAGGTTCAGGAGTAATTTTATTCATCTTAACATAATTACCAAACTGTAATAATGAAACAATAATTAATGACTCGAATGAACTGCATTAGAGGTAATTAATAGTAATATATTTCTATAAGTAATTTTACACGTTTAATGATGAGAGAACATCATTTATGGGAGTTCTAAAGTTTGTTAGGTCCATGGTGTGTGTGTGTGTGTGTGTGTGTGTGTGTGTGTGTGTGTGTGTGTGTGTGAGACACATGGTGGAGGTGTTTAAAGGATACTCTTGTCTGCTGAAGTGCTCTTGCCGTGTCCGTGTCCGTGTGTGTGTGTGTGTGTGTGTGTGTGTGTGTGTGTGTGTGTGTGTGTGTACGATACGGCTGCAGGCGCGAGCAGCCTCATCCGAACGAGCTGAATGTTAAATTAGCGCTCGCTTGTTTCACACACATCCTCATGATCACACTCTTTAACCGAGCACCTTATCTCGCTCTCTCAGCTCCTTTTTCAGCCGTAACACCGGGACGCTTTCACACCGGCTCAATGAAACATCTGTGGTGACTACAGGTTTTTCACCGAGCGTCTGGGTGACATACAGAGAGGAAAAAAGGCGAATCGTTTGATTCACGAGTCTCTCAGCTTGTATCCTGACACTGTACGATGAGCCTCCATGGGATTTTTTTTCCCTTCCCCGATTAAACCTACATTCTCTCTGTCTTTTTCAGTGTTGTTGCTGAATTCGAAAGAATCCCAGGCAGAACTGGGCTGGACGTCTTATCCTGCAAATGGAGTAAGTCCTCCTTACACGTGGTCTTTTGGAAGCTACAGATTCAGTGCTTTCTGTGTTTACGTCTTAAATGATGAAACTCTGACCCTGGAACCCTCCCAACTCCTGGATTTTATTTTTACAGTTCTTTTCACACAATTTGCTCACTAAGTTTATTAAAAATACTGTATATTGGTGTTTAACATGAAATTTAAGGACACTTATAGTGTGCTGCACAATTAATCACAAAAAAATGCAATCTGAAACCGTGCAATTATGCAATAGCAAAAGGCTGTAATTTATTGCAGGTAATGTACACATAGTCCGGAAGTTATGTAGAGGGCGTCAATAATGTGCTTATTATTTAATTATCAGCAGTACTGATGTCTATCTTTAAATACATTTAAGATAATAAAAATCTAAGAAAAGAGAACATTTTTCCCGTTATTATAAATAAAACTCAATGCAAAATTGTACATTTGTACAGTTACATCTCACAGTTTAAATTCCAATATGCATCCAAATAATCGTATTATGTATTTTTTTTATTAAGTAAACATTGTAACGGTACTAAACATCAATTAACTGGGACAAAATGTTATTACCAAGCTGCAATTAACATCATAAATCTGTATTAATATAACTGTAACTACTTTACTATATTAAATAGTGATAACCTGTAATTATAATATATTCATTAACTTTAATATAGCTTTAATATAAATTTAATAACTATAACATAGTACTAAATTTTTATAAACTGCATTCAGCTGTAATTAACTGTAAGCTGTCTAACAGTTATTAACTATAATACACAGTACTGTTCATACTGTACATATGTATACATATACAGTAGTACTAACACTACAGTATTAACCGTAATTTAACTGTAATAAACTATAAGTGTCTAGCTTTATTTAACATTATAAAATTATTATAAAATGTCTTTAGTGATTAGCTAACTATATTTACCAGTAATTCACGAGGAAAACTACATTAAACTGTAATAAATTAGAATAATAATTAGGTAAACGTTAAGAGTAAATAGCTATAATACGTTGGATTTAACTGTAATAACCTCGTCCTGAATTTAAATGTGTTAAACAATAATAAACCACAATTAAGTATAATTATCCATGTTTAACAGTAATGTGTTTAACAATAATTAGCTATAATGAGCGAAAATAAACTGCACTGTCAGTGTTGACTCTAATGAACTGTAATAAACGATAAATAGCGAGAAAAAATTGTAGTAAACTGTTTTAAACTATAGTTAATCATATTTAACAGTAATAACATGACATTATAATAACATTTTAATGAACTGTAGTCAACCATATTTAAAATTAATCTAGACCTAAAACTGCGTTCAATTTGCAGTATAATTAACTTAAGTTGTTCTGTTTTAACAGTAATTAACTATAATAAACAGTAATACACTGAACTATGCATTATTACCCATAATTTACCTGCAGCTCTAACGCTAAATGTCTAACTTTATTTAACATTACAAAACTCTAAGAAACATTATTTAGTAAGAGTAAACCATACTTAACAAACAGTAATTTATAGCTAAACTTTACTAAACTATAATAAATTGTAATTACGATGAGATCAGTAGAGTTAATCGTAGCTATAGTAAACTGCATTCAACTGCAATTGACCTTAAACCACTGGACTGAATTTCATTAAACAGTAATTAACTATAATTAACTATAATCAACTATAATTAACTATAGTTAATAGTACTGTATAGCTACTGTATGACTACATTTAAATGTCATTAGCTGAAAATAACAGTATTGACTGACTATAATAAGCTGCACTTATAAATACATTACAACTAATAAATTGTACTGAACAGTATGAGCCATAATTTAACTGTAATAAAGTCCAAGTTGCTAACTGTATTTAACTATAATTACTATAGTTAATTGTATTTAACAGTAACTTGTAGCTGCAGCGGTAATTACCTGTAATCATAATGCGTGTATGCGGATGTGAGAAGCTTTTATACTTATAACTTCTGATTCTCTGCATTTCTACCTGCTGCTGCTGTAAGTCATGAACATTGATGAGCAATAAACATTTAAAAATGTGCTACTTATTAATGCTCATTTGCATACAGGGTTATTTTGTTTTATATTAATATTTATTAAATAAACTTATTTGGTATAATACTTTCAATTTAACCTCAAAATCGCATTGATTTACATAAAATAATAAAAAGAAGTTAAAAAGCGTTTGAAGATGCAGGCGTTTAATCCGGGGTTAAGTGATTTAACCTGATGTGTCATTAGTGCACATTTGTAATTGATACACACTCACAGATCACCGTTTATAGTAAACAACAACAAAAAAAGGAGTTTATGTCCAAGTGTGTGTTAATCTAATGGAAAAAAAAAGTGAAAATCCATGTTTGCTATTCCGTGGCTGCTTTTGAAAAAGCTTGTTTTGTGCAGCGATACGAATGCGTACAAAATGTCAGTATTTGACTTGTAGATGATGGGGCCATGCGAGGCTCGTCTGTAATGCACCTGTGAGTAGGAAGGACTCGAGGCCTGCGATTAAGTTGACTAGATTTCATATCGTTCTGAACGAGATCAAACCGAGAAACAGCCTCGGGTCGGGATCAGGAAGCTCAAGCATCGAGGAAACGCCTTCAGAATCTCACATCACATGATTACACACACCTGACCTCAGGGGTCGGACCGAGTCTGCGCTAGAAGCCACTGGAACGTTTGTTTGAGGTCAGTTGACTGGAGGAGGATTAGACCAGTTTATTTCGCTACACGTCTGTAATTCACTCGTAAACATTTTCATTATCCTCGGCTTAAACCGAAGCAGCGCGTGGAACAGACGCTCACGGCGATGGCTGGATTAACACGTCCTCGTCCTCAGAGCCTGAGGCACTGTCATATTTCCACGCTCAACTGTCTGATTACGGCTTTTTTTCCCCCCCCCGAGATACAGGAGGAAGGAAGCGCGGCTGGCTTCAGGCTCCCAGTCAGGAATTACTGCAGCTTTCTCCCGCTGAGAAAAACACACCACCATCACAAACAACAATTACAGCCTCGTTACAATCATTTTAATCAAAATATCGCTGTTTGTTTTCGGAAAATCTGAACGTGATCGCGGTGTAGTTTAATCATTAAAAGTGTTGGAGTTTCTGTTGGAGTTCGAGGTCTACGTGAGAGCTGCTGGTAAACTGCTCAGCTCAGGGAGCAACAAATAAAACTCAAACTGAAAATTCTAATCAAACTTGGAAGTAGATTTTAAAACAAAAACTAATTAGAATGAATGAATAAATGAATGAAATAATTTTAGAATATAGGAAATGACCTCATGGGAGAAAAGTAAGGAGGAAATGTTTAACTTGCATCAAAAGCGTCTTGTCTTTTCAAGGGTTAATTTCTTCAGTGTGTTAAAAAATCTCTGAAAAGTCGCGCCGTCCTGGACAGTATCAAAGTTTGATCCCGTGTCTGTTTGTGCGCACGCAGTGGGAGGAGATCAGCGGCGTGGACGAGAAGTACAAACCGATCCGCACGTACCAGGTGTGTAACGTCATGGAGCCGAACCAGAACAACTGGCTGCGGACGGGGTGGATCGGGCGGCGCGGAGGTCAGCGCATCTTTGTGGAGCTGCAGTTCACGCTGCGTGACTGTAACAGCATTCCGGGTGTAGCGGGAAGCTGCAAGGAGACGTTCAACCTGCTGTACGCCGAGTCGGACCGGGCGCTGGGGGGCCACGACGACGATGAGGCGCGCTACAGTAAGGTGGACACCATCGCCGCTGACGAGAGCTTCACGCAGGGCGACCTGGGCGAGAGGAAGATGAAGCTGAACACGGAGGTGCGCGAGATCGGGCCGCTGACGCGCCGCGGTTTTCACCTGGCCTTCCAGGACGTTGGCGCGTGCGTGGCCATCGTCTCTGTGCGAGTTTATTACAAACGCTGCCGCGCCGCCGTGCAGAACCTCGCGGTCTTCCCCGACACGGTGGCCGAGGCCGCCTTCGCCACGCTGGTGGAGGTCCGGGGCGCCTGCGTCAACAACTCCGAGCCGGACGCCACCGACTCGCCTCCCAGGATGCACTGCAGTGCTGAGGGGGAGTGGCTCGTGCCCATCGGGAGGTGCAGCTGCAGCGCCGGGTACGAGGAAGGACACAGTAGCTGTGAAGGTAGGGACTGTTTGTTCATTTCTCAGATCTAAATCACAGATATTCTGCTGTATGGGACGTTTCCCCGTGAGACATTTCCACGATAATGATTGTTGTTAAAGCAGGTTTCAACATCCACATGTTGGCCACCAGGAAGCATCAGGTTAATAGTTTGGTGCTGCGTAAGGAGACACATTTTGGGCTCCTTTTAGATTTTAGTTTTTCAAACAAGAAAACAAGCCACAACAGCACAATCGTAACTAGTTAGTTTTGTGAGACAAATTTGTGATGCTCAAATAATTCAAACTAACAGACAGAAATATATTGTCTTTCTGTCCTCAATCAGTACTGAAACCGCTATAAATACTATATATAACGTGCACTCATGGACAGCAAGTGTGTCCTCTTGTAGTGCACGAGATACTAGATACAGTATGTGAGCTACGGAGAAATATTATGCCAAATAAAAAAAGAACATTCCTAGTTTATTCTCTTTGTGTTTCTTACTGAATTTAACGTGACCGATTAATTTAACTTTATTGTAAAGCATTAAAAACAATGCAGAGGGTAAAGAAAAAAAACCCTAAAGAAGAGAATGGCAAGAAATTAAATAATTTGCTTTGAATGAAACAGGTGGTGCATTTAATAAAAAATTGTGAAAAGTTGTAAAGCTATCAAAGCGACTATTTTATAATCTGTTTTCTCCAAAGTTCTGACCTGATTTTGTATGAAAAGCAAAAAGGAAGAGAGCGAAGCAGCAGATGTGCAATCAGTGCATATTTGTCCTGGATTTGTGAAATGGGTCGCGGGTGTTTCAGCAAATAGTCACCATATTCGGAGATTACGTAGTTGTGTAACACGTCCCTGAAACCAGACGTTTCCTGAATGACACATCATCAGTGACTCATCACATAATTCAGGCTCTTTTAGTGCCAGTGTTACATCAGCACTAGTTAAAAAAAAAAAAAAAAAGGCTTCCTGGGGTTGCGACCTAATTTGATGTGAGAATGAAGAGACAGGCGGAGGAGGAGATAACGGCGCGGGAAAGAGCCGAGACGTGTCCAGCCGAGCCCATTAGGACGTCGTCCTCACAGCCGTCATTTTTTACCCTCAACAGGGCGCAGTAATGAACTCGGCTCTGATTTTACATTTTTACTCCATCGTTGAACTCATTTCACAGAGACTCGCACAAGGACGTGCAGGTACTGTATAATGTGAGCCCTGAGCAGGTACTGGTACCGTAATCTGGACTGGAATCAGCGCCTGTGAATGGAATAAACGGATCCCGGTCTAATATCATTACAGTACGCTTTAATTCAATAACCTTTTCAACCTTTTTTACAATGGTGGGTATTGTGTTTCTTGCTAATTTAATGAGCGCTAATGAATGTTCCATGCAGTTAGCATTTTGAACACGCGCCATGTGACCGTCAGGGAGAATTATCTTTAAACAAATACTTGATTAAGGCGCTGCTCATTTCCTGGAAAAAAAAATGTAAAACGGTTTCACTTTAGTTTTTTTGCTGGAACTGACTTCAGCCTCGGTTCTGAACGTTTGCTAGTCAAGAACCTGAAATCTGACCTAAGCTGCGATTTGTTTTATTTGGTTTATTTAAAAATATATATCTAAGTTTAACGTTATTTGTTTGTGAAGAAGGTGAAAATTAAAAATGTACAGACATGCTTGACTGATTAAAGGCCTCATATTATACAGTTTCTTTACTGAGGTATTACAGGTCTCAGAGCTCCCCGTGTGTGTGAGTGTGTGTGTGTGTGTGTGTGTGTGAGTGTGTGTGAGTGTGTGTGAGTGTGTGTGTGTGTGTGTGTGTGTGTGAGTGTGTGTGAGTGTGTGTGAGTGAGTGTGAGTGAGTGTGAGTGAGTGTGAGTGAGTGTGTGTGTGTTAATGTCCCAGCTGAAAAACCCGTCATATAATGCGGCTTTTCTGTACCTCAGACTCCATGTATGTTACTCCTCCTCTAAGCACACGGTTTCAGTGTCTGTGTAAATGAGCCACACCCCCATGTTGAGCCACCCCCCCCCTGTTTGTGTGTGTGTGGGGGGGGGGGGGGGTCTCTTATATGACATCACATTGGGGGGAGGGGATAACCTTTAAAGGACACCCATTATTCTGCAAAATTATAATCTTTTTAAAAAAAATTTTTAGTCTCCAGTGTGTGTGTATGTAAACAAACAAAAAACAACCCTTTTCCCTTTTCCATGTGTGTATTGGCCCATTTTTTTTGTTTGTTTGCACACACACTCAGCGGAGGCTAAAAATGTCAAAAAAAAAAGTGAAATTTGCAGAATAATAGGTGTCCTTTAAAGGTTATTAATTATTTATTTCTGCAGAAATACACCCTGGATAGGGAATATACACACACACACACACACACACACACACACACACACACACACACACACTGGGTTGGAATGAAATGACACTATGTGTATCTGGATATAGAAACTCGAAGTGGGCGTGGCCTAACCTGCATCCTTTTTTTTTTTTTTTGCTGGAAATACTGAAAAACACATCTCTTACTTACAAACACACACACACACACACACACACACACACACACACACACACACACACACACACACACACACACGCTGTAATTCAGCCAGCAGGGTGCCTTAGCGTGGTGGGATGAAACCAGAGAACCGCTGGAAACCAGGAACAGGAATCCCAGTTGAAATGATTATTATCAGGACTATTGTGTGTGTGATGGAGTTGATTTCCCTGAGCAGATATGACGACAGTCTGCAGGACAGAATTACATGTCTGGGTTGCATCATGACGGCTCATTTAGTGTGTGTGTGTGTGTGTGTGTGTGTGTGTGTGTGTGTGTGTGTGTGTGTGTGTATTAATATAGACTGGAGTTCACTCTGCGCTGTGCCATATGACGGCTGCTCGTCTGGGTAGATGTGAATTTTCGGTCACTATGGTGAAGAATGTAGCAGGACAGAAATCAGTGTCAGGTTCTGCCACATCTCCCACACCGCTTTGTACATCATGAGCTGTGAAAGATGTCCTCGGCATTCAAACACGCGCACACACACACACACACACACACACACACACGCACACACGCGGTGCTCATGTCGCGGTGATGCATCAGTGTTGGATGAGTGTCATTCCCGGATCAATGGCCGGATGTGTGAAAGAGAAAGATGGTCGTTAGAGTAAATGATGAGCCGTTTCACGCCTGGTGGAGATCATAATAAGGTCTGATCTTCTCTTTATGCACAACCTGAAACCAAAACGTGATGGGATTGTGCAGGATTCGTTCATTCTTCGTCCAGAGATTTTTCCATCCGTCTCTGATCATTCTGGCATGTTGAGGTGGAGAGGATCTGCTGCTACAGATCTCACCGCAGATCTTAGACAGGTTCTTCTGCTTGTCTCACCAGCCGAACCCTTGAAACTGACTCCAGGACCCCTGTTCCCGGACGTGGTGTTCAGACTGGTGGTCTTCAGTGTCCATAATCATGACCAGTGAGAGCACCTGGGCTACTATCCGATGTCTGATTTTATTCTCAGCCGGCTGGAGGGGCTACAAGGCATTTCTCCTGATTTGTTGGAATAACTCTTGGCACTCAACTAATCTGTAATGAAACGATGGAACATGAAGATATAAGTTTTTTTTTTTTTTTTTTAATAATCTGATTGTCTTTTGTAAAAGAAGGGAACATTCCTCTAAGATTTTGATGGCACGTTCATGTGCAGATGCTGAAGATGTTGACTCCAAAGGTTTTGCTTCTCACTTTGACGTACCCCAGGACAGGTGGAAGCGGACAGGACAGGACAGGACTTTAAATCCTTACATCTCTCCGGGTTTGGTCGTGTGGTGGGTTCACTGGATGTAGACCTTGTGGGTCTGGGTACTAGTCTAGCTCCAGGTCTTGGGTTCAGCCGATCAGGAGTCACACCAGGATGAGGCTGGTAACCTGCTTGGCTGGAACAGAAAACCTGCTCCTTTGGATTCCTGGCTCATTTGTTTTGTAAAGATAACGAACATCACGTTGAACACTGAGCCTTGAAATAACCTCCAGTTGCCCAAAAAGATCTGGAGCAGAAAAGACAGAACCATCGGAACGCACCCAGAATCTCTGACTGCTGCGTACAATTAATATTTTATTATTCATAAATATAATAGAAATGAGATCCGTGCTTGCATCAGTGTCCTTCGCATCAGTGATTCTTTTCACACGAGTTTGGAAGCGGCGTCCACGTGTCGAAAACATTCCTGTTCAGAGTGTGTGATTGTACACAAGCGCCTCGGCAGTGTTATGATTTGGCGATGAGCGCAGAAGACAGGATGTGACTGCACGTCAGCAGGAGCTCCTCTCAGGAGAAAAGGCCTGGAGGCAGATGCTGTCACTTACCCTCAGAAGGACTCGGTGTGTGATCCGTTCTGTCTGCTCGCTAGAAAACACTCCTCTCGTCACGCTCCTTCTCGTTTTAAAGCTGCGCCTCAGATGTAAGAGCGTCTGTGTGTGTGTGTCTGTGTGTGTGTGTGTGTCTGTGTGTGTGTGTCTGTGTGTCTCAGGGCACGAGTTGAAAATGTTAAGTGTTTTTTCTACACCAGAACGAAAGTGTGAGATGGAGGAGTGAAGAGAGCAGGAGCGAGTGCCCAGACTAAAGCGACCGTTAAAGATGAATGAAAGGAGAGACAGAAGGAGGTGATGATGAGGAGGGACTGTGAGGAAGGACTGCGTTTCTCATCAGGTTAATGCTTTAATATAAAGACGGTTCTAAATGAATTACAATTTAATTTTGGAGTCTTCCAGGTTAAAGGGTTTGAAGTTAAAGTGACGTAACCGTAGCTTTCTGTTTATTCGAGAACGCATTTTATCCCTTTGACCCGCCCACTAACCAAGTCGCCCACCTTACTTGCTGACACACCCACACACCATCTGACCAATCCACCGACCCGACAACCTCCTGACACACACACGCCTACTGGCTAACTGATACACACATCTCAGCTGCTTACCCACCAAGACATCCACTGACCAACAACTCGTCCACACAACCATCGACTGACCCAAAACTGATCGACACAACTGACCAAACCACAGACCCAGTGACTCACTGACACCCGTCACCTCAGACACTCTTCAGTCATCCGCCCATACTGTACATCAACCTACAACATACTGCCCGCTCACTGAGCCACGCCCTCACCAACCCACCCACACTGAGCCACTCACTCAAGAACCCACCCACACTGAGCCACGCCCTCACCAACCCACCCACACTGAGCCACTCACTCAAGAACCCACCCACACTGAGCCACGCCCTCACCAACCCACCCACACTGAGCCACTCACTCAAGAACCCACCCACTCTGAGCCACGCCCTCACCAACCCACCCACACTGAGCCACTCACTCAAGAACCCACCCACTCTGAGCCACGCCCTCACCAACCCACACCCAATGAGCCACTCACTCAAGAACCCACCCACACTGAGCCACGCCTTCACCAACCAACAGCCCCTGAGCTACGCCCTCAAGAACCCACCCACACTGAGCCACGCCCTCACCAACCCACCCCCACTGAGCCACTCACTCAAGAACCCACCCACACTGAGCCACGCCCTCACCAACCCACACCCACTGAGCCACTCACTCAAGAACCCACCCACACTGAGCCACACCTTCACCAACCAACAGCCCCTGAGCCACGCCCTCAAGAACCCACCCACACTGAGCCACGCCCTCACCAACCCACTCACACACCAAAGTTAGTGGCCACTAACCGTGACCACTCCAAATTAGAGTCACACCCCTTTTTCAGAATAATAGGGTGACTCTAACTTGTGCAGATTTGGACACTGAATAGGAGATTTGTAACAGGCATTGTGTGTGTGTGTGTGTGTGTGTGTGTGTGTGTGTGTGTGTGTGTGTGTGAGAGAGTGTCAGGGTGAAGGTGGAGAGGTGTGTGTGTGTGAGAGAGTGTCAGGGTGAAGGTGGAGAGGTGTGTGTGTGTGTGTGTGTGTGTGTGTGTGTGTGTGTGTGTGTGTGTGTGTGTGTTGCTGTCAGTCTGCATCAGCCGGCGTCTCACTGGATTATTTCTCTATTGAGCGCTAATGACATGAATATGCAGACGCTCTCCTGCTCGATCGATCTGCTGCGATGCTTCACTAAACTGGAGAATTACACTGCAGAGCTGCCCACTCCTCCCTCACTTGTGTGTGTGTGTGTGTGTGTGTGTGTGTGTGTGAGATTTATCAGTTCGTGTGGCTATTTGCTTGACTGAGTGTGTTTTAACTAAGCGGCTCGATACTATTGAACAGATTGTGAGTAGCTGCTTATAGCAGTCAGGACTGGATACTGTGTGTGTGTGTGTGTGTGTGTGTGTGTGTGTGTGTGTGTGTGTGTGTGTGAGTGGGTGGAGAGGCTCAGGAATGTCCTTGCTGTTAAATTTGGACGTAGGCTTAACGCTCTCATCATGTAATCTAAACTAAATGCTACATGGTTTATATTTTTAACCATCAGACTGTAGAGAAAGTAAAAGTTTGTTTGTCTAAATTATGTTTTGTAAATATATTTTATCGTATTCTTTCATACATAGTGTTTTTATTCGTTTCTTTTTTTCCTTCTTTCTTTGCTTGTTTGTTTATTTATTTATTTTTGCTATAAATTATACTATAGTTTTAATGTTTTATTTATTTTTTTTACTTATGTTTGCTACAGTTTCAGAATGTATTAATACAGGTCGTCCCCTACTTATGAACATTTGAGTTTTCTGCAGATATAAACGGCCAGCGTTTCTGCTTCAGGTTCAATCATGGAAGTAGCTCACGTGTTTTGTAAACACAGACCAGATACCAATATTTACAATTGGTAAATAATATACAATATACAATATTTTTTCAGTGAGTAAACAAGTAAATGCATAAAAGTCCCGTGTGTGTGTGTGTGTGTGTGTGTGTGTGTGTGTGTGTGTGTGTGTGTGTGTGAGAAATGAGTCTACCTCAACGGTTCCAATGAATCAGTCCGGGAGCAGGATGATAGAAAATGTCCGTCCTGTTGGAGATTAATCCCACGTTCTCAGTCCAACATAGTGTAAAACGGCTCCGAGACAAAAATGTGCAGAGACGACGCTGTTACGTTTCACTGTGAGATACGTTACCTAAGGCTCTGTTACGGTTTTTGGCCACGTGATGTGTGTGAAAGAGGATTCAGTCAGGTGGATTGTTCTGCTTTATATTGTGTATTTGTGTTGAAGGCGTGTAAGACTCACTGTGTCCGAGTTAAGAACAAATCCGACTTGTGAACGGAACTTCATAAATCAGGGACAACCTGTATACATTTTATTTTAGATTAGATTTTTTAAATTTTATATACAGTATATAAGTTTGTTTGTTATTCTTGTCTCGTACACAATGTTTACAGTTAGTTTTTATTAGTTACAATTGACCTAAATATATATAAATTGTTTGTTTTTGTTTAAGCATATTTCTCTGGTCCATTTATTTTCTTTTCTTTTTAATGGTTGCCTTTACTTCTTATTTATTTTATTTTATGTATTTAGATGTTTATTGTATATTTAATGTTGTTTGTTTGCCCCAAAACTATAAACTATATGAGATGAGAATGAAGAGAAAATTGCAGCGCGCCGGAGAGGAGTGACTGCTCCGCCCGTTTGCCTTTCTGAGGATAAGCTGGTGAGAGGCCACTCCCACCTCGCTATCGCATTCCAGCAGTGATGTTACACTTATTCACGCGGCTCACTGCGGCCACGCCCCTCTCCGCATGTGTTTATGATAAAAGTGAAAACTCTGTGTGTCGTGATTTATTATATTTTTTTATGAATTCTATCTATCAATCTTTCTTTCTTTCTTTTTTCCCCTTTTTTCATTATTTACTTTCCTTTTTATCTCTTTCTATCTCTTTTACCTTTCTTGCAAGAGTGTGTGTGTGTGTGTGTGTGTGTGTGTGTGTGTGTGTGTGTGTGTACAACCATGTGTCTGATGCAAAGCTGATGCAATCTGATGGACCAGCAGGAGCCGTCTCCAGGGAGACCATCTGGTTAAGCACACGTCCTGGTGTGTGTGTGTGTGTGTGTGTGTGTGTGTGTGTACAAGGTGCCACGCAGGAGTTAGAGAGTTTGTTAGTGTAGAAATGTTTTGTTTATCTATTAATGTGCGTGTCACACACTCAGTGTTAATCATGGAGCCCTGAGGGACGAGCTGAGGAGACACGTAGGAGCTGCTACACACACACACACACACACACATACTTGTACAAACAGTTTTTGGGGACTACACGCTGGATTCCTGAATGTGGGGACTCGTATTTCTAGAGGGTTTAGAAGCAAATGGACAACAGATTTATGTTTCAAAAAAATCCCTGAAGGCAGCTATCACTTTGAATTTAAGGAAAAACATTGTTAAAAGCCACCTGACATTTCTACCGAATGTGGGGACAATTTCAGGTACACCAAACTTATGAGGACCAGCTAATACACACACACAACATTCTGGTATTTCTACAGTGTAGGTACTTGTGAATAATGTGGGGACAATTTTTACAAACAAATAAGATATGGCTAAAATGCATATTT